>QRFJ01002785.1:0-117550 GCA_006176705.1 Cocos nucifera | reverse complement strand
AGAGACGCTCTCTGTTCAATAGATGGATGGGCTGGTAAGGTGGGAGGGTCCTGGTCCAAGTACATGGGTTAACTTCTCGAAACCCAAAACTATTTTGTAGTTCCTGAGCCAATCTTTATAATTGGGTCCAGTCAGTCTATGTGTGTCCAGGATACGTGCCAATGGGTTGGACGCAGATATTTTTCTGTAGAGAGTCAAAGATTCTAGTTAGATACTGTAATTATGACTTGACCAATTTATTTAAGGAATTTTATTTTTAAACAAATTAGCTCCCACTATTTTCTCGGATCCCTACACTCCCTCTGTAGAGATGCAAAAATCTCCATGATTAATGATTTCTAGTGGGTGGTGCGGTCTCACCAACTGACTCATCACCTCACCTAACAGTTATTGGTGATGGGTTAGCCAATGAGTGAACAACTCTTGTTCAATGATTCTCTAATCATGGTGCACCCAAACTTGGTCTCTAATTCATGAATCTCACCGTATCCAGAATATTGATCCACTCCTTAGTTAAGTCAGACCCACCATTTGCATAGACTGGGTTCCTAATTGAGTCTCTCACCGTATCCAAAATATTGAGCCCAACTCATCCTCCAGCCCATAGCATCCAATGCCTAATAGACATGGTTGCATCTTTTCCGGTGCAACTGAGCCACTGTATCCAGCCGAGAACAATCAACCCCGGGAAGGGCCCGCACATCTACAATGGTGGAAGACCTCAGACTTAATCTTTTCTTAGGAAGAATTGATTCAGGTCTCATTAAACTAGACTTGTCATAGTCATAACAATTATGACTAACCTAGTGGCATGGGTTAGCTCGGATTATTGACCACCTCAGATCAGAACTGTGTCAACAGATATGGCCAGGTAAGTGAGATCGGTGGAAGGAATATGCCATTAACTCGTACAAGAATGCATTCAGGTCGAGTAGCTTCCAATTAAAAACCAGTCGGTCGTATGTGCCAAACTTACCTTAGACACCAAATTGTTGAGCCAGAACCAATTGGGTTAGCCTACAATCCAGACTCTAACCTCTGAGCCTAATTAGGTCTTGCTTGATCGTGACTCGATCTTGACCCAGACTTAATCCTATTAGGCTGGTCAATTTAAGCATTGTTGATCCCATCTAACCAACTCTTGATTCGGTTTGATCAACCGCTTAGACCTAATTGAGCTACCCAAGCCCGAACCCAGTATTATGAATATGTCTTAGATCTAAAATTCTCAATTTTAGACCTAATTAATATTCCATAAACTTAATTTCTTAATTAAGTAGGGTTCATAAACAAAATATGCACAATAAATCCTAGGGTTTCAGGATCTAGGGTTTTGCAGAAAGTAAGTTTTGGGTTTCTGATTAAGGACGAACACGCAGCACCCCTACACATCATAAGAACACCCCATCGAATGGGAAGAGAGGGCCTTTAAACCCTTCTTCGTTCTTATGACCGGACGGCCAAGAGGAACGCCTTAATCAGGAACATTCAATACTACAAAATAGTTTTAGATCTATATCATATATCTCATATACAAATCAGATCTAATCATGGCATATTTTGCATACATCTCATGTATCGAATCATGCATATTTTTAGATCTAAATTATCTCATAATAATCTAAAAAATTAGATTTAAATTGATCTAATCAAAATAAATTCTAATCTAGATAATTATGTAGAACTATTCTACAACTAGTCTAGACATGCATCAATCATATCTCATATGATATTTAAAATTAAATAATTTTTATTTGCTATTTTTTAGATGTTATTATAATACTTATAATATCAAAAAATAGTAAATAAATAGATCTAAAATATGATTTAATCAGATTAAATTCAAAAACATGCAAGACTATTCTATAGAACTATTCTATTTTAGAACTAGTCATGCATATTTTCTAATCTTAGATCCAAATCATTTAATTTTAATTTTTTCTGATTTCAGATCTGATCACATCTCATGTGACATCTAAAATCACTTATTTTTTAATTAAAATAAATTTAAAATTAGATCTAAATAATTTTAGAACCTTGGCTCTGATACCAGTTGAAGGAAAATCCTGATTTTTCCGGTCCAGGTTCGTTCAGATCTGATCAGATCAAGAGATATATTTCAAAAAATTTTTCTCTTTGATCTATATCAGATCTTAGATATTTTAGATCTAATTCTTATTATTTTAATAAATAAAATAAAATAAAGATAAATTAAATCAAATTTAATTTACCTGATTTGGGTAATCCTATTACCCGTTGATGATCCTGTATGCAGCGGAAGGTTCTGGATCTAGCCACGCAAGTGCCTGGCCTCTACCGGTATCCACTCAGGATGGATCTGGAGATCCTCTTCTTCTCTATCACATCTCCAAAAATTAGATCTGGATCTGATCTGGAGGATCTTCAAAACTCCTTTTGAAGATCAGCAGTCGTCCTTTGCAGCAGTGCAGCCTTCTTAGCTTTTGATCGCCTTTCTTTGATCTGGATCGCACCAACCAAGCTCCAAAACTCCTTTTGGACGTGGAGAGGAGAGGGAGAAGGTGGTTTGGCATGGAGGAAGGAGGGGAGAGGCAGCCTTGGGGCGTGGGGAATTTGATTCTCAAATTCAATCTCTTTGAGTTGGGCGCAGGGTCTTATTTATAGACTAAGCTGTGATCCAACTCCTCTTCTTCCCAACCAATCACAACCCTTTGTGAAATCAGATCTAAATCTGATTGGTGGGAATAGAGTCCCCTGGATTCCTCCTTAGAGGGTGCCTAAGACCAGTCAAAGTTGGTTCTTAGGAGAACTCTAATTGGAATCCAAAAAGGAGATGGAGTCCTTGTCCAACAAGGACTCCTAGGCGCCTCCAACTTGGGCACACGCCAAGGGTGGCGTGCGCCCTCTTCCTTGCCAGGTTCTGGCAGGGGGACAGGCCCCCACCAGCTCTCCAATAGGTGCATGACATGTGGTCAAAAGTCAAAGTGTCAATGGTCAACATTTGACCAGTCAAAGGTAGACTTTTGACCAAAGTCAAAGAACAAGAAATGGCAGGTGACCAAAAATGGCAGGTAATGTCTTACAAAATAAGACAACCTTTTCTGACTTGGACAACCTCCAGTCAGACCATATGAAGGCCTCTGATTGAGCACAAACTCCTTTGGCTCAGACAGGACAACTTATTTATGATAGCAAAAGAAGAACGTTAGGTTCAATCGAGTGCTAGCACGATTTTCCTTGAACCTAATTGAATCTCATTCAGATCAATTGAACTAGATCAGTTCAATTGATGATCACCAGATTCAAACCCTTGTTTGTGTGACCCAGTTAGGTTCAGTTCTGTATGGTAATGGGATATGTCATGATCTCTATCATCGACATCATCGAAACTCCTTTCGATGGATCAGAACTCTTCTGATTCGAACAGCTAGAATGATCGATCATCTAAATCATTCTAATTGCTCCCAAAATCCACCAGTGACACCTAGCAGTATATGGTGGCAACCCATCAGAGCTGAATGCGAACCTCTTGGTGCAGCTACCTGTGTGATTAAGTTCTTCTATCTTGAGCCCCGATCAGATTAGGGTTAAGGTAAACTCGTCAAACCCTAGTTCTCTGTCATATGATGTAATCATTCGATTCGAGTCCGATGTGAAAATCTAAATAGAAACTCTTTCTATTATTTCACTCTGCCATGGCCATGGACTTCTGGACTTGATTCTCATGATTATCATAGGGCTGCTCCTCTACCACCGAGGTAGATAGATTCCATCTTGATGCCATCCAGTTTCTATAATGAACATGCTATAGCCAACATACACCTCAGGGTTCCATATGGCTAGGAGACCGAGTAATGGTGTAGTCAAACTATAACACCCTCAAGGTGAACTGCCGATGCACCTCAGGTCAAAGAACCAGACACACTACTGCAGCATCGAGTCAGTCATTGACGAGAAGGTAGACTCCCTAATGACTACTCGAGGTGGTCACGCTCAGTGCCCTCGTTCTCTAACGAGTACCTGTACTCTCGCTCCGGTGTCTCCACACCGTAGACTCAAGACTCATCTACTAAAGAGAAGCGATTGTACACCAACCTTCCGGATCAATCACCATCCTCGTGATGATCCTATGGTCGGGAGCATTTTATGAGTTAATAATGATTATTCATGTCTTAAATTTTCAACTCTTGAAAATATGAATTATCATTGCCATTAACTCAAAGAATGTATCACAGACACTAAATACACATATGTGATAGAAAATAACTTATTTATTGATTTTAGTCAAAATTATAATTTTGTCCCTAGAAGTGTATTACAAGTGTCAGCCAATTCTGGCTTCTAGGGCACATATATCTAACAAGGCCATCCATCTTAAACATTTTGCTTCTGATAGATCATTAGGTAGGATTCTTTTGGTCAGGTACTTGACGATTGGATCCATCCAGCTTGGTTTGTCGTTGATTTGCAGTACTTCTTCCTCCCTTTCGATACTTGGTGCATCAAGGTATTCAATGTATGTTCGGTCAAATTTATTAGGAGTAGTTATGGTGAGTCGAGAGAGAACATCGGCTCGAGCATTTTTGGCTCTGGGGATGTACGAAATATCGAAGTATTTGAAGGCGGAAGTTTGATCCTTCATTTTCTCCAAATACTTTTTCATTGTCGGATCATGAGCTTCAAAGTCGCCTTTGACTTGCCCCGCGATGAGTTGAAATTCAGTGAAAGTCTTTAACTCATCAACTCCGAGCTTCTTGGAGATTCTCAAGCCAGCAAGAAGAGCTTCATACTTGACTTGATTATTTGAAGCTTTGAAGTTGAATCGAAGGGCATATTCGGTGATTGTTCCATCAGCATTCACCAAAATAAGTCCTGCTCCGCTCTCAAGGGCATTTGATGCCCCATCGACATGTAACACCCAAATCGAACCATGGTCGGTTTCGGAGATGTTTTCTATTAGTTTGCAAGTTGCCTTTTGGTCGAGCTTGTCGTCTGAGATGGTACACTCGACAATAAAATCGGCCAAAACCTGGGCCTTCATTAATGGACGAGGGCGATATTGGATGTTAAATTTACTGAGCTTTATCATCTATTTCGCCATTCGGCCTGAAGTATCTAATCGATGCAAGATTGATTTTAAGGGTTGATCGATGAGAACATGAACTGTGTGGGCTTGGAAGTAGGGTCGAAGCCATTGTGTCGAAATGATCAGGGCATGGATCATCTTCTTAGCCTTTGAATATCGAGTTTTGACAATATGAAGTACTTTACTCGCATAGTAAATAGGGTCATGTACCCGATTTTTGTCTTCTCTAATCAAAATTGAACTATAGCTTCATCAGACATGACTAGATATAAATATAAAGGTTCTCCTTCCATCGGCTTTACAAGCAACGAAGGAGTCATTAGGTATTCTTTTAGCTCTTCAAAGGATCATCGGCATTCGTCGGTCTATGAAAAATTTTTAGTTTATCATAGAGTTTTGAAGAACGAAAGACATCTTTTGATAGACTTGAAAATAAATCGACTGAGCACGGCGACTCTTCCATTGAGCTGTTGCACCTCCTTCTTCAAAGTTAGATGTTTCATATCGATAATTGCTTTTATCTTTTCAGGATTTATCTTGATTCCTCGATGCAAAATAAGAAAATCAAGGAACTTTCTGATCATCACTCCGAAGATGTATTTGGTTGGATTCAATTTTATCCAATGCCGTCAGAGTGTGTCGAAAGCTTCTTCTAAGTCTCAAACATGATCCTGATTTTGAGCGCTTTTTACCAGCATATTATCAACGTATACTTCCATATTCTGCCCAATCTATGGCTTGAAGATCTTGTTCACCAACCGTTGGTAGGTCACTCCTGCATTTTTGAGTCCAAATGGCATCACTTTGTAGCAGTAAATTTTTTTATCGGTGATGAAGGTAGTATGTTCTTCATCTTCAGGTGCCATTCAGATCTGGTTGTAGCCTGCAAAAGCATCTATGAAACTTAAGAGTCGATGCCCTGAGGTCGCATCGATCAGCTGATCTATCTTTAGAAGAAAAAAACTATCCTTTGGATATGCTTCATTCAGGTAGGTATAGTCGATGCAGATGCGCCATTTTTTGTTGGCTTTTCTTACCATGACGACATTAGCAAGCCAATCAAGATAATGAGCCTCTCTGATGAAGTCTACCATGAGAAGTTTGTCCACCTCTTCATCGATGATCTTTTATTGCTCAAGGATAAATGGTCGCTTCTTCTATCTCATCGACTTGACGTTCGGATTAATGTTCAGTTGGTGAGTGATTATTTTTAGAGGTATACCTGGCATATCGATTGCCGACCAAGTGAATACGTTGGTATTAGCTCTTAGCAATCGATTCAGCTATTCACGCTCCATCGTCTGAAGGTGCGACCTAATTTGAATAATCTTAGTTGGGTCATTCTCTTGCAATGGGATGGAGATCAACTGTTCGATCGGCTCACCTTATTTTTCATCTTCTCATTGATCAAGTCCTTCTAGTGGTGAAGAGTCTTCCGACTTATTCTTTTTTGTAGTAATTATGAGGCAGCATCGGACAATCTGTTGGTCACCTCGCATTTCTTCGACTCCAGCCCTAGTTAGAAATCGGACTAGTAAGTGATACATTGACACTATCGCCTTAAGGGCATTAAGTCTTGGCCTTTTAATTATGGCATTGTACGTCGACGGAACTCTAATAACCATAAAAGTCAAGATAATAGTACTTTATTGAGGTTCCGTCCCCGACCAAAGGGATGAAAACTTTTCGGAGTCATTTTGTCGATAATTTCATTCGGAAGAAAGTCGAGTAAAACAAAATATTAGCTGAAACTTTCATTATCTATGAGGACTCTTTTTACATCATAGTTTGCTATTGTCGTCGAGACGACGACAGCATCATCATGAAAAATTTGAATTTTTCTTATATTATCATCCAAAAAAAAAAAGGGTTCATCAAATCATCGCTTCTTGACCGATTCTTCCTCAGATGTTGCCCCCCGACTCTTGGTCACCTAGAAATCATATTGATCACTCCAATTGTCAGTCGATTTTGATGGTTCTCTCCTGATGGTGGTGGTTGATTGGCATACAGTTGAGTTGGATGGTCGAGCCGAAACTTATCGAGAAATTCTCGTTGGATGAGTACCTCGATCTCATCCTTTAGTTGGAAGCATTGTTCGATGTCATGACTGTAGTCGTGATGGAATC
Source organism: Cocos nucifera (assembly GCA_006176705.1). Classification (NCBI taxonomy): domain Eukaryota; kingdom Viridiplantae; phylum Streptophyta; class Magnoliopsida; order Arecales; family Arecaceae; genus Cocos; species Cocos nucifera. The sequence goes on along the minus strand of QRFJ01002785.1, from coordinate 110,356 downwards.
AATAGTACCTCCTTTTGTCTTTGCTTGGATGTTTCATTAGTGGGGGTTGGCGAAGATATTCCTCTCTTTCGATCTCCAACAAGATCTGAGCTCATAGAGTGGAGAGGAGAGTGTAATTATTGTACTGACTTTTCAAATGGGTCGACATTGGGCTCAGTCGGGAGGACGTTGCTTCCTTATTCGGAATGGATCGGTTGGGATCAATCGAAGCATCATTCTTCTGCTATTTCTTCTTTTGTCCCTTTTCGTTTTGTTAGTGCCGATCAGAAGTGCCTTCTTCTGTACGAATGTATTTATCTGTGTGCTCCAGAAGTTTGGCATAAGTCTGAGGAGGATTCTTATCCAATGAGTAGGTGAATCGAAAGTCCCACAAATTCTACCTTATGGTCGAAATGGCCACTTCTTCATTGAGGCTTTGGACCTCAAGCGTGGCAGCGTTAAAACGTGCCACGAAGGCTCGAAGAGTCTCTTCTTCATTCTGCTTGATTAAAAAGAGACTATCTGAAGTTTGTGCCTTCCTTCGGCTGGTGCTGAAGTGAGCCACGAAAGAATCTTTGAGCTACTCGAAGAAATCGATGCTTTCCGATTGAAGTCCGGAGTACCAGGCTTGAGTTGCTTTCCGAAGGGTGGCTGAAAAGTTGATGCACATAAGGGCGTCATTTGCTCCTTGGATTATCATGAGAGTCTTATAGCTCTAGAGATGATCGATTGGATTGGTGGAGCCATCGTACGACTTCACTTGAGGTATCTTGAATCACGATAGGATTGACACATTCAAGATATGTGAGGAGAAGGAAGGGGCCGTATGGACATGGAGACCATCAGAGGATCCTCCCTTTACGTCCTCTTGGATCTGGGCCAGTCGATGGTTGATTTTTTTGAACTTTCGTTCATAGTCACTCAATCATCGCTAGTGCGACATCCCCTCAATCGTCGCTGGTGTGACATCCCCGGTGTCAATCCTCTGGAAGAGCTGGAGGAGGAGGAAGTCGTAGGGTCGTGCGGTCATCTCCCCTTGTATTCGCTTCGATGAGAGGAAGGGGAGATAGACTGCCATGACCATTGAGCAGTTCCTCGCGAGCGATGAGGAGATGGAGACTTCATCCGATACGAGCGTCGAGACAGTCGCTCCGACGAAGGAGAGACTAAGCACCTTGGTGCACGGTGGTTGTACCTAGATGGTGCCGCCCGTGCCACTATGCCTTCCACCACCACGAGCGGTTGCTGTTGGAGATTGCGCACAGTCTCCATCAAAATCTGGACCTGCTGTGTTAAAATAGCTAGTTGCTGGGTCTGCACGTTCGCCATAACTGTTGGATGCGAAGAACTTGATTCCGCCACTGACAGCGGTGGAGGGGGAAGTACTTCTCGCTGGGACGATTGGCTGGTGGAGATCGTTGAATTGCAAGCACGTGTTTTCACTATTTCCAGAAATGTAACCTATGCTTTATTTTTTTCTTTTCACGTTCTTTTCTACTTGGCACGCCAATCTGTTGCAGCCAATCCACCTGTGCCTATGACAGAACGCCAAAAAATTTGTAAGACCAAGTCCACACTGATCGAAGTTAGCTCCGACGAAAATCTTCCGATGCTTAAGCTAGCAAAATGGACTGATTGAATAGAAATCTGAGAGCAAAGTAACAAAGATTGCTCTAAAAGTATTAAATATGTCCTGCCAAACTGACCAGGTTATCTTTTTTTTATAGGTATCAGAGTGATAATCGCTGAGTACGTGGGTTCCTTTTTTTCTAGTGTAGTGTGATCATGGGTAAGTAATTAAAACTATCAACTAATTATCATTGTCCGCTCTTCTTGAAGACGATTTTGTAAGGCCGATCGAAAGTCGGATAGGTTGTTTGGAGAGCTCCTGTCAGACAGTCAATTGACTTGGGGCCGATCGACCATCGGTCGGTCGGTTGACTTGCAGGGATCAACTGATCATCGGTCGGTCGGTTAATTTGGGAAGGTCGACTGACCATCAATCGGTCGGTGGATTTAGAGGCTGATCGATCATCTATCGGTCGGTGGATTTGGAGGCTGACTGATCATCTGTTGGTTGGTCAACGGACTTGAGACAAATGATGGTTGGTCTGTCACATAGCAGTATGTCGATGCTCTCGTCGTTATGTTGGTCAGACCGATAATAAGTCAACAGGCCACTGATCCTTCGGCATGTTCTTCTATCGTCAATCATTAGTCGGTGAATGAGCATCGATGGCCGATGATCAATCGATTGCTGGTAAGTTAGACGATAGATTACCAGCCCCTAACAGTACTTATTAAATTAATAATGCTACTATTAAAAAAATTATCATTAATCAATGCTGAATAAAAGTATAAATTATTATATAGTCATTAAATATTTTGTATCAGAATTCAATCAAAAAATGCAACTTAAACTTGAGTGCAAAAATCCCCAATACAAATCGGATGACTAGTCTAGCTGGCGTTTTTTGTTTTAACCTGCAATTCTGGCTGGTTGGGCAGCTTTAGGCTGCATCATATAAAAGGTGGCCCATTTTGAGTTGTACGAGGAGTATGTTCCAGGCGTGCTTGGGTTGGTAATTCTTTGGATTTATGGCTTATTATTTAGACTGATTCAGCTTTTCTATTTCTCTCTTTTTTTTTTTTTTAATTTCTCTCTCCATTATTTTTGCCCGTTTTAATTTCTTATGAAACTGTGGAACCATTTTGCTAAAAAATAATCCATCTCCTGTGTCTTACTGGGTGTTTGGATCTTGCTTTAATCTAATCCAAATCCAACTTTTTTGGTTTGTGAAAAAAAAGAAAAAAAATATGGTCAATAAAAAAAAATAAAAAAAGATCTTATATTTAATTAAAGTTTTTAAATAAGAAAGATAAAAAAATAATTTTTTCATATAAAATTTTGATATTTTATGAAAAAAAATTTATATGAAACATAGAAAAATCCAATTTCTATTTACTCAAAATTAAAATATTATCTTTTAAAAATATCCATAAATTTTTAGATTGAATGTAATAAGATATTTTACTTTATTAACGATATAATAAATATTTTATATATATATTTTTTAAAAATAAATATTTAATCAAATATAATTACTCTAAAATTTGCTATCTTCTTATAATCAACCTGCAAAATTATTTTTCTTGATATCATATATTGAGATACTAATTTTTTTAAAAAATATTTTAATAAAAAAATTATTTCCATGAAACTAGGAGGACGTAAGCCTTAGGCCTACCCATCTCATTTCCCATTAAATAATGATCCACCATCGCATATATTACATGGCATTTTCTAATTAAATGTGAGAAAGAGACAACCATGTACAACATTTAATAACAAAAAGTTTGCACGAGTCACAGTTTTCAAAGAAGGGTGGTTGGTCAGTGACATCGCCTACAGCTCCTTTCTACCAACCGCGATGAACCAAAATGAAATAAATTACATCTTCCTCACGTGCCCCGCACGTGACGAAGGGCAATTGTTTCCAAAAGTGCAGAGGAAAAGGGGGGAAAAACAAAAAAAAAAGACAGTCGGAAGAAGAAACGAAGGTGAAGCCCCGGACGGCGTCACGGTGCTATGAACCACGTAGAGTAATAATTTTACATACCGCGGAGCCAAATTCGAAGGAGCCGGAAACCGCGATGGCGGTGCTCGCCACCACCATCACCAACGACGAGAAGGACGAAGTGTGCTCCCTCCCTTCCATCAGAGGCCTCGCTATCTCCTCCTCTCCTACTGTCGCCCCCGTCGCCGAATCCATCGCTACTCTCCCACAGCTTCCTCTGTTCTGATGGAACGAAGGATGGGGTGCCAGCAAGAAGGTAAGCAATATAGAGATATAAGGAGCATGACCTTTCGTTGTCGTCCGGTTCTGCCATCACTTAATTTTCTTTTTTTCCCGTAATTTGTCATGTTCTGGCAACAGCGGTCGATCTTTGTCTTTATCTCTCTTTCTTGTGAGATTAATAAATTTTGAGATATAATATATTTGTAGGCTTTTTGGACGGGTCGCAGTTACTACACCTTGAATACATAAAGGGTTAGGGGACTGGCACCATCATGGAAACATATTCATGTGTCCGGTTTTGAAATAAGGGAATCCTTCACTTGAGCATGGCCACCATGGTGATTCCCACTGGCTATAATCTTATCCCTGTCTTGTCGGTTTATGCGGAATAAGTTATGGTAACACCTGGTTTATTCTAGCTTATCATGTCAATCACCTTTTTGCAATCCTTTTTTTATTCTCTACGGGGGCAAAAGGGACACTATGAAGAAAAGGTTGAAACTTCAAACTACTACACTAAAAAATTGGACGCCTTTATTCATTCTGAACTAACCTGGTTTAATCCGCATTAAGTTATTTTGCAACCTAACGGGACCTAGAGTTTTTTGGTAGATGTCAAATAAGTATGAGAAGCGGATATAAAGAAGAAGACTTTTGGACATGTTAGCTTATCTTGTGGCCTGGCAACATAAGCTTGTGGCTTATTGCATTGCTCAAACAGCATGATGGGTATGAAATGGTACTTCGTAGAGGCTACAAGGTGCTTGTAGTTTTTTTTTCTTTCAGGGCAAGTCAATACTTTGTGCAAAAACGTTATATGTTAGTGGACTTGATTAGGCTACATCTTTGAGATATTGCGTGGATATGGATCAAAAATTATGTCAAATCCACATCAGTTGTGCGCTAGATAAATCTTGGATGCTCATATAGGGTAAGAAATCCAAAAGTACCTTTCAACTAGTTTTTTTCTGTGAGAAACTAGGTCATTACAAGTGATATCAAACTGTAATTGTAGCTTATAGCACAGATAGTTTGTAAGTTAGAGTTGTTGATGGTAAAGAGATTTGTGAATCAGGATTCTCTTTGCTGCATCTTTTGCATCGTAGAGAGCTGTATAGCCCTGGATAGCCATCACATCATCCATCTTAGAGATGAATAGCCATCACTCATTTCATGCATTCCATGTTTGGTATTGAGCGCAATCATTTTGATTCTCAAGATGAGCAATGGTTGTCCATCTCTAAGATGAATGACGTGGCAGCTATGCAAGACTGTGTAGCCCTCTATGATGCAAAACATGCACCGCAAAGGAATTGAACTTGAGGTTTGTTGAATAAGAAGGCATTGTGAGCAAGTAAGCAAGGCATCAAATTGGTGGATTCATTGGTTGTTCATGTTCAGATGGCGATGACGTTTAGCTATAAGAGGTATTAGATGTTAGAATTTGCTTTAGGTGGCCAATATTAGATAATATTTAAATATTTAATAATTTTCTATTTTTGGTTGGAAAAGTTCAACTATAAAAGCCTTTACTTCTCAACTAGTTTAATAAACTATAATCCTACATTGAAAAAAATTTAATGTTGGACTAGTTGCAACTATTGGACTTTTGTTAGATATTTAGGCTTTTTAGGCTACTCTTGTAAATTTTAAATGTGATAGCCATCTTTTGCCCTGTTTTCACTCTCGAGACCATACAAATAAAAAAACTCTATGATAACCATCTCTCTCTCTTTTCTTTCTTCACTCACCAACTATGTCCACAAATTTACTTCAATTTTTTCATGTTTTGTAAACTTTCAAAATATTGATTTCCCATTTTTTGTATACTTTCAAAATATTGATTTTGGGCAATTGGGGGACTGCTCTCTTTTCTCTCTTCACTTGCCATTTTCTACCTCGTTTACTACTATTTACCCATACTTTTAGAGTATTGATTTTGGATAATTAAAGGAGTTGATCTAATCAAGCTTTCGATATTCTCATATTGCTCTAGCGAAGAATCAAATTGAGCTAGGAATCTATTGTATCTTGGGAGTGTAGAGCCATCTATCCTACATAAGAGGGTCAATAATGCTTTTAAGGCAACACCCAGCGCACTTGTGATTTGGGTTCCCCTATTTCAAGTTGTTAGTTACAAATTATTTCTTTCAAATTTTATGTATGATTTTTAACATATAAATTCTTGTTTTTAATGTTATTTGATATTTGTGTTTTGATTGGGAGAAGAAGAAATTCCTTCAATTTGCTCAACTCGATTCTTTAATATAATAAAAAATAGAAAAAAAAAGGAGCAAAAGTAGAACCTAGGTCTCCTTTTCTTTTATTAATTAAAAAACAAGCCGAGTTACATAGCTTTATTTATAACAGTGATGTCCGCTCTTATATAATCCAGGTCAAATTCCTCTTCTACCTAAAAAAGAATGCAACTTTCCTGAAATAAACGTGGCTAGTGTAATCACTAATAATAAAAAGCTAAAATCCTGCAGGAGGTGGATTTTGACTTCTACTTTGTGTTCAGTTGCTTTGTATAATTCTTCCTAGATTGGAAGATATACCTAGTCAAAATCTTTTCCAAAAAAAAAAAAAAAATTGTTTTGATTGGCTTGTTGCGAGGCTCAAATGATGGAAATCATTGCCAATCACTTGGTGGACCGTACTCTTAACGAGTGGCTCCATGTCATAGAGCTTAAAATGTTATGTGATTGCAAGAAAAAAAAGAGCATCTCAATTGGATGTTGTGTGGGCAAGTTAGAGCTCTAGAAGGTTCATTGTGTTGGTCTGAGTGCCCGAACTAATGGATCGGCAGTTTAATTTGGTACGCCCCCTTGCCAGCCCATCCTAGACCTAAACTGACACCACAAAGAGGGTAAAGGGAGAATGGGAGAGAGGAAAGAAGAGAAGTAGAGGAGGGAAGGAGAGAGAGAGAGGGCCTCTAGAGGCCGTCGAAGGGCAATGGAGGTCGTTGTTTGGCCCTTATTTCAATCAAGAGGAGAGCAGAGCGTCTCCTCTAGCTTTCCACTAGGCTCAGCAGTGGTGCGGTGGCCTTAGCAACCCTCTGGCAATCTTTGACAGTCTTCTCTCCCTCTCCCTCTCATTCACTCCTCCCCTTTCTCTCTTTTTCTCTTTTTCCTTCTCCCTCTCTCCCTCCTTCACCGGTTTCTTATTTCAATAGCCAGAATCATCCCAGTCCATTACCGGCATGGCTTTGCATGCCTTGTACTGGACGGTTCTGCAAACCATGACTATAGAGTGGAAAAGCATGTTATTGATGTAATATGGTATGAGCTATAAAGGATTATTTAGTAGATTCTTCGGTCTTTGATGAACAATCATTCTCGTTAAAACTTTGCTAACTCAAACTTAGTGATGCATGCTAGGATCAAAAAGACCCATCCCCTTAGCAAATATGTAGTAACATGTAAAAAATTAAATCACTAAAAATAATGACACAAAAAACTAATTGTGTGAGCTAAAAAAATGGTGAAAAGGTTTAGAAGATATCACCAAATGTTGAAGAGATTTGTTTAGGGAGTGTGGGATATTATTACTAGATGTTTGGTGTATTGGACCAGCACCTGGGATCATGAGCCAGCCTCTTACAGTTGCTGGGATGGTTGTTGCTTTGTTGTGTTGAGAGTTTGAGTTTGCTGGCCAAGGTTAAGTGAGCTAATAGAGGACCTATCTGATTTGTTGTCTTGTTGGTCTAGGTGTTGTTATGAATTTGACTAAACTATATTTGTGAATTGGGACTAGAGTAGCTTTGGCTGGAGGGCTTTTCGGAGAAAAGCGAAGATTGAAGTTTGATATTTTTTTAAGTTATTTTCTTATTAGTTTTATGGTCAAGATTGAGCTTGTTTCTTGTACTTTCTACTTTATCTTCACTATCTCGATGAAGGTATTTCCCTTTTTCTCAAAGATATAACAGTAGAGATAAGCATATTTTCATACAAAATCTTTAACAAAAGAGAATGGGACTTTGAAACAACAAAAGGGAAATAGGTTGAGAACATTCTATTTTGATGCTTGCAGATGGATTAAATTCTGTCACTCGTTATCTCTGTGTTTCAGCCCAATTAGCTTTCATCCAAGGGAGATATGTTCTTGACAATTTTGCTGCTACACATGAACTTATTTCTTGGTCATGCAAGCATGACTTGGATGATCTCATTCTCTAAATTGACTTTGAAAAGGCCTTTTGACAAAGTCAATGGGAATTTCCTGTCTGAACTGCGAACAATCAGAGGCTTCAAGTCTAAATGAATTGATTGGATCAAAACCTGCAAAACTTATGCGAAGTTTGCCATTCTAGTTGATAGAATCCAGGTAAATGGTTCAATGATGGAGTGGGTAGAAACAAGGAGTTCTAGATGCTTAGGTTTTGTCTCCAATGGTTAAGTTTTCTGCTTCTAATGATTTGATTGAGGGAATGGGATCTTAGACTCAAGGCATCAAACCTCTAGTTGCTGATGACACCCTCATTTTCTACCTTGCCTATGACATTCATGTCTCAAACTTGAAAGTGATCCTTTACCTACTCGAAAATATTTATGGTTTGAGAATTAATTTCCACATAAAGTCTTACTAATGCAGAACCAACACCGAAGAAGAAGGGAAAGAAGATAGATGGAAGAGCAAAGATAAGAGAAGAAATTTAGGATAAGCACTTAGAGAAGATAGGTAGAAAATTCTAAAATTTATTTCAATTTTCAATCATTCTTGACATCTTAATGATGTCCTACAAGGGCTTACAACCCCACAACTAGAAAGTAGCAAAACTAAGCAACACATCTTAACAAAATAAGAGAATACATATAGAATCTTATAAATAAGGAAAGCCAAATCAAAGCAAATAAGCAAACTAAGAAAATTCTAACGAAATCAGGATTTCAAATCAAATTAGCAATTTGAGGAAATCCTAATCGAATTAGGATTTCAAATCAAATAAACAATTTAAGAAAATCGTAATCAAATCTAGATTTGCGCCCATGCCTAGCGTAAACACGTAAGGATGGCTTAGGATTTTCATTAGTTCTACTCGGCTAAAGAGAACTCGACTCCAGCGAGTTATGATATGCTATGACTCTAAAAGACTAGGATCGAGGTGACAAAACTCCTCCTCAGTAATCCAAGTAGCATCAGAGATAGGACGTCCCTTCCAGTGCACCTGGTAGCACTGGAATCTACCATGTGTTGAACCCACAATCTCATCCTCAATGACACCCTCAATTTGCTCTTGGGCTGACTGATGAACTGGTGGAAGTTTAGGAATAAGCGTAGAAGAAGTCCGACCTCCACCTATAGGAATACCTGGTTGTTAATAGGTTGTTAATAGGTCCTTTTCTATTAATAGAGTTGTTGTAGGCAAACTCGGCACTAGGTAACAAGTCCTAGTTTTCTAATTTCTCTCCTACAAGGCATCTAAGTAAATCTCCTAAACTACTATTAACAACCTTAGTCTGTCTATCAACTCGTCGATTGATTTCTATTATTTCTTTGGGATTCATCCTATAATAAGGCAAATTGGGCAACTAGGATCCTAGGACTAGATCAATGGCATGCTGTATGTCCCTAATAGGTGGTAACTCAATAGGAAGTTCCTCAGGTGTTACGTCTTCAAATTCATGCAATAATTGGTTGACCTCTAGGGGAAGATCAACTTACAACTGAGATAGCCGTTGTGAAACCTCTTTGGCTATCAAAGCTAAAAAAACGCCTGACTTCTTGCCATCTTTGTCAAATTCTCTATGAGTCAGAAGATGGAGGCATTTCTCGTCAACTCATTGAGAAGAGGGAGGACTCGAATCAGGTGCAGTAGAAGAATGAAAAGTATGTGAAGAGCTACTGGTGTCAGAGTTCTACATGCCATATTCTTATCCAACTTAGAGAGTTTGGTGGGCTGAAGCTGTATAGTTTTACCTTTAAACCTTAACACATTTGTATTGTCTCGCCCATAGTGAGCAACATTTAGATCATATAACCAGGGTCGACCTAACAAGACATGGGATACATCCATAGAAAGGATGTCACACCAGATTTTATTCTAGTAATCATCCATCTGTAGGGGAACTAAAGATCGCTTAGTAATTGGCAAGGAAGTCTTGTCAACCCATGCTACCCTAAATGGCTGGGGATGTGGTTCATGCTGTAACTTCATATTTCCAACAGCTGACTTTGAAACTACATTCATGCAACTCCCTTCATCAATGATGACTTTGCAGACGCATCCCCGCATTTCACATAAGTGTGAAAAATACAAGCGCACTTCGATTCATTGTTGCATATTGAGGCAGACAAAATATACCTTACGACCTCACGAAATTTATCTTCATTGCTTTGTCCTTCCTTATTGTTATTCTCGTACTTAGAGACATGCTCCTCAGCCTTAAAATCTTGAATGTCGTTCTTAATTGACAAGTTTCCAGTATCATGATCTAAAGTTAGAGTACGATGAGGATACTGGGCTGCAATATGATCCTTACCATGATAGTTATGGCACTCAATGTCAGAGATATTATGGTGAGGGTTGGTAACACCGGCATCTCTACCTTGATATGTCGAGATTCTCTGAGCAAGACTACTACTTCTCCTAGAAGCAATGGGGCTAAAGAAGGTACTCCTAGTGACTCTAGACTGAGATAACTCCCCAGCTTGGGAAGTTGTGCGCCTCTAAGTGGATATTTTGTGAAATTTCTCAATCTCTAGGCCTTGTGATAGGCCTCCTCAAGAGAATCAGGTGCATAGAGACTAACCTCTCTTTTAATTTCTGGCCTTAGTCTAGTAATAAATTGAGTGACTAACACACATGGTTGCTCATCGATATTATATCTGGTGAGCAGCTCCTCAAATTTAGATAAGTATTCAGTCACACTGGAAGATAGTTGTCTAATCATGAGCAGTTGTTCTATCAGCTGAGCCCTGTAATATATGGGGATGTACTTATCTCTCAATGTTTCTTTCATTTCAATCCATAAGTCTATAGGGTCTCACCCTAGATGTACTGGGTTCATCTGCACTCCATGCCAATACTTCTTGGTAGAGCCAACGAGCTTTATTTTGGCAAAACGAGCTCGCTGACTATCGGTCATATCATACCACTTAAAAAAAATCCTCCATGTCTGCTAACCAGTCTAAGAAGGTATTAGGATTTAGTTTGCCATCAAAACTAGGAGCCTCAATCTTTACCCTCTTAGTGATATCCCCAAAATTATTAGGATAGTATCCCTATTGATTATGGTGGTGCCTTTACGGTTTGTCATGATTTCCATCATGATGCATAGCATGAAAATTTCGAGGCCTGGAGTAGGTTCCTAGGTCATCATCTAGATAAGTTCCTCCTTTTCTATGTATCCTAACTCAGGTGGGAGTAGTCCGTGATAAATAACATGAAAGGGATTTGCAGCAGGGGCAAATCTCCTTTCAATGTGTGGTGCTCTGCCCTTCTTGGTAGTAGGAGTCCTAACATGGTGCAATGGAGGAATGATAGGAGTAGATAGCAAATCCGGGTTAGCATTTGAAGTCCCTATGGGGTTATGCCTATTACATATACTACCAACGTGCTCAAAATTGAGAGAAACTGGAGAGTTACCCTCAGAGTGATGTTTACCTAAAGCAACTTGTAATTGAAAAACTGTTTAATCATCTCTTTTTGAAATTGGTCCATGGTTGTTTGGAAAGTATCAATTTTATGTTCAAGGGCATCAATCAAAAAAATGAATACTAGGTTTTGGACTCAAATTGCAATGATTAATAATCCTCCAACTGCTATATTATTCTTACAAAAATCACGAAATTAATGACTGCAACTATGTGAAGTGATATGTGATTTTTTTTTTGCAAGTAAGATTTTGAATAAAAGGAGAGTCAAATAGGCTTTATTAGTTTGCTTGGACCCTTTTGCAATTTGCTAGTTTACCAATTAATATGGAAATAGTCATAGATCTTAAATATGGAGAAAGTGTACATTATATCGGAGTTCCAAGGACCCAAAAGTGCTTACTTGAAATAGATTCTCTCTCTCTCTTTTTTCTTTTTTCTTTTCGCTAGTCGGATTTGGATCCGGAGCCTTAAACTAGGTTGAATCTGGATCTGATTGTAGGTACAGATCAGGATCTGAGTTTGCGTTAGCCTGAGGAGCAACGGTGGAAGCAAAGAGGGAAGAGAGTGGGCCTTCCTAGTGTGACGAGGGTCGAAGAATGGTGATAAGTTAATGATCAGCGGTGGAGGCTTGGATTCTGGTGATGAAGAAATGATGGATACCTTCTGAAATTGATGATGGCAATGGCGAGAGCTATCGATGATTTCGGTGGTGGCAAGAGCTCTGAAGTTTTGTGGCAGCAATGGTGGTGAGTTATTTATGTGAAGCAAACAATGACCATGGATCACAATTTTGCTCTAATACTAATTGATGTAGAACCAACACAGAAGAAGAAGGGAAAGAAGATAGATGGAAGAGCAAAGATAAGAGAAGAAATTTAGGATAAGCATTTAAAGAAGACAGGTAGAAAATTCTAAAAATTATTTCAATTCTCAATCATTCTTAACATATTAATGATGTCTTACAAGCTAGTATTTATAGGCTTACAATCTTACAATTGAAAAGTATCAAAACTAAGCAACACATCTTAACGAAATAAGAATATATATATATATATATATATATATATATATATATATATATATATAATCCTGTAAATAAAAAAAGCCAAATCAAAGCAAATCAGCAAACTAAAAAAATCCTAACCAAATCAGGATTTCAAATCAAATCAACAATTTGAGAAAATCTTAATCAAATCAGGATTTCAAATCAAATCACCAATATAAAAAAATCCTAATCAAATTAGGATTTTAAATCAAATCAGCGATTTAAAAAAATTCTAATCAAATCTGGATTTGCACCCACACCTAGCGTAAACGCATAAGGGCAGCTTAGGATTTCCATCACTTACTCTTTCCCACTGAAATACTTGGGTCTCCTCTTAAGACATGATGGCATGAAGAGAAGTAATTGGCTCCCTCTTCTTGGACTCTTCAATTGGAAAGAAAAGCTTCTATCCATGGATGTAGGGTCACTTTGATTAACTCAGTTTTATCTTCCCGTCCTCTATGCTATTTCTTTTATTTCTTTCTCCTATTTGGGTAATTAGAAGAATTGATAAGGTCAAAAGAAGATTTTCGTGGAAAGGCTTGTCATCCATGGCTGGTGGCTTTTTTCTTATGGATTGGTAAAACGTGTGAAAAGCTAAAGTCAAGATGGATTAGGTACCAAGCTAAGCATTGTAACTGAGTGTAGGAAGGGCCTTAAGTGCCCTAATATTAGTAAAAGGAAATATAAAGAAGGGATGGGATTTAGAGAATGTTTGTAACCAAATAGTAAGAAAGGAACAAATGCCTTCTGTCTCATGAGTTAGCCCAATACACTTAGGGGGTGTTTGGTTGGAGAGAGTTGAGCCTGGAATAGGAATGGGAATGGTGACTCTCATTCCGACCATTTGGTTGGGAGGAGTTCTATTTCGATTTTGATTCCGGGATGGAATCGAAATGGCTCAATCTACCTAAAACTTAATCCCCACTTTCCTCTAAGGATTCAAATTTTCATTCTAATTCCGATAATGAACCAAACACTTCGAGATTTTTGGCCATTCCAATTCCGATTCCAATCCTTTCCAATTTCTATTCTAATTCCGATTTTGGCCGCAAACCAAATACCCCCTTAAGGGTTGTTTGAATGGGAATGGGGATAGGTAACTCTCATTCGAACCATTTGGTTGGAGGGAGTCCCATTTTGATTCCGATTCTAGGGCAAAATGGGAATAGCCCAATTCCTCAAAAACCCAATTTGGCTCTCCCCTAAGGATTCAAATGTCCATTCCAATTCTGATTTCAGTCATGAACCAAATGCTTCGGAGGATATGGCCATTCCAAATCCTATTCCAAACCATTCCGATTCCGATTTTGATTGCGAACCAAACACCCCCTTAAAGATCCAAGGCTTGCTAACCTGGGCAGTCAAGGGGAACCAATTACCTAGGTGGTCCACTTTGCAACACTTCTTATGCTTGTTTTAGCATCTATCTTTGTTTAATAGATCAGTGCTGTTTTTTTGCAACACTTGACTCTCTATCCCTTTACATGCTGAGCTTCAATTCTAACCTTCTTCCAGCTAGCCTCTCTATAAGTCAAGACTTGGAAATTCATACATGTGGGTTGGACTTTGATGCTGAGCTTTTGATTCAACAACTTTATTTGTTGCTCATGTGCTACTGTTCCTTGCTATGTTTCATTTTCTACAATAGAAGTAAATGAGAAAGGTAAACTTTAAAGATATTACATGAGTGTACTGATCTTTCTTTTTTATTTCTTTTGTTGTTCTTTTATTGGAACTTAATAGGATTTGTATATAACAGACAATGCTTGATTCAGAGTTTATCCGATGAAAAGGAATTCATAGAGGCCTGTATCTCTTCTAAAGTTCTCCCTTTAGTCTCTTGTAATAGCCTTTCCACAAATAGAACAGCAAGACCACAAATGCTGGCATAAATAAAGAAGGTACCTGCGCACAGAAACAACTATCAGAAGTAATCCACAGATGAAGAGTTCATTCAATTAGCTAATAAACAGCATGCTATCAAGACCTGCTGAGCTCCAAGTTACAAGAAAGTTGAAAGTGTATGAGATAATCCAGGAACCAAGCCAATGAACTAAGGTCACAAGGCTTCCTGCAGAACCTTTCATATTGATGGGAAATATCTGAATCGAAATAATTTGCTTATCATTAACTAAAAATCTGTAGAATTGTTTTTGTCAGTCAATTAATTGTTTCTTTTGACTTAGATCATCTACCTCAGACATTATAATCCATGGTATTCCGCCCATACCCAAAGAGAAGGATCCTGTGAACACCTGATCTTAGATACAATGCAAACTAAGATCAGTTGTTTAGATGAATGAAGGATTTCTAAGTTTATGAATTAACAATAATCCCATGATAAGAATGCCAAGTACCAGTATGCCAGTCAAAGCCAGTATGGTATTTAGCTCCTTCAACCCTTCATGTTCCTTTAAGACAGAAATTAACATAAAGTGGTTAAGATTTACAAAATAAACCCCTTTCAATGAATTAGACCCACGTACCTGCAATAAAAATGATAGTCCAACAAGAAAACTACCAACACATGTTCCTGCTGCAGAAACCTGGTATTTATAGCAGCAACACTTAGTAACTTAAAGACAAGTTGTTGGATCCTGAAAAAGTAATTTGCAATTTCCTACCCTTAGAAGTGGTTTTCTTCCAGTTTTTTCCAAAAGAAGAACACCTATTGCTGTCATAGGAACCTGCAAGCTAGTGCATGTCTTATCCTAGTATAGTTGATTGTTGAAGAAACAAAATTCAATTGTAAATTGAAAACAATGACCTGAACCACTGCCATTAATATAGTTCCTGTTTTTCCTGACGAGAAACCTGATATAAATAACAGAAATTAAGATTTTCACAAACAATTTGGAAAAGTTCTTGAAAATATGTTAAACTCATTACCTGCAGAAACAAATATTTCACTGGCATAGAAGCAAATTGCATTAACGCCCCCGAACTGCTGAAATACCATCAATCCAACTCCAACCTGATGGCCAAACAAAATTAAATCTAGAGCCATTAGATTAAAAAATGACAAAACAATAAATAATGACCTATTGAAGATCAGGAAAGCTTACAATGACCGAGTGAAGGTATTTCTTCTGAAACAAGTCCAGCATGCTGGTCTGTGGAAAGTGTTGAAGGCTTTCTGTAAATTCCTGTATAAATTCAGTCATGTCAAACATAAACAAGTCTCTTCATAATTTGCGAGTTGGTAACTGGGAACAATGCAGCAAGCATTTGGTACTTTGATCTCCTCTGCTTCTTGAGAAATATCAATGTCCTTTCCTCTGAGACTCTGTAGTGCTGCTTCAAACTTGCTATGCTGACCAACCTTAGCCTGCATTATGGATAGCTGTGAGGGTTCCAACTTTATTTATTGTGTATTTGAAAGCTTCACTTGGATGTATCACCTTCCATATGCTATATTAAAAGACAATAAAATTTATGCTCAACTTGACTATAGTGAAAGAGAAAGCTATCTCTCTTTGTTTAAACTATGACCAGCCCAGCCTTTTATTCCAGATGAGAGTGAATTCCTGCTCGCTTTGTTGACTTTGACAACAGACCCTTTTAATTATTGATCTCACATCCCAATATAAGTCCATAACAGACTCTTCTTCCTTCATATTGTTACTAATTTTGCAAGGAAGGAAACCAAACAACTTCCCAATAGGTGGATGACAAAAATTCGAGCATGGTTAAATCCTTTTATCCTACAGGAGGGTTAATTGAAACTGCATGATTTAAAAGGTGTTTAATTTACAATGAAATTCTACAATGATGATACAAGGACTTAAGTACTAACCAGCCATCTGGGAGATTCTGGAATGAAGAATAGGCCCAGCAGTTGAAGCAAACATGGTATAGTTCCTGTAAAAGAAAACCTAATGTATGCTCATACAACACAAACACCAATGATATTACTTGAAAATTAAAATTTTCTTTTTTACAATTATGCTGGAATTCAAGTCTCCTTAACATGAACAGCAATCAAATCTGGAATGGAGGGGAGGCCCAGTAGTTGAAGTAACATGGAAAAATCCTTGTAGACATATGTATGCTCATTTTTCCTACAACAGACACTCCAAAGAAATGACTTTAAAATTGAAAATTTTATTATTTATAATCATGTTGGAATTAAAGACTTCTTAACAACAACCATTATTTATAAGAAAAGAGAAAAACAAAGAAAAAGTAATCCTTTGTGGAACCATTACTTGCAATTCTCATTCTCTTAAAGTGGATATATGATGGCTACAAGGATGACTAGGAAAAGAGTATTGTCTGTATACATACATACATACATACATATATATATATATATATATATATATATAATTTCTTTAAGCAAATCTGATATCTGATATTTTTTACTGGCCCTGATTTTATTGCAATATTGATGATCCAAAGACCATATGATGACAGATTAAAAAATTGAATGCTGGTTAAGTCAATCATGTATTTATAGGTCTCTGGACCAGCAGTTATACTCTTTCATAAAGTACTTGCAAGCAAAACTGATTTTCATTTTTCTACGAAGAATTTGTTTTGACATCTCAAAATTGCACTTCATCTTATTCTTATTACAACGTATCTGAAGAACTAATGCTTATCCTGCA
This sequence comes from Cocos nucifera, assembly GCA_006176705.1. Lineage (NCBI taxonomy): Eukaryota > Viridiplantae > Streptophyta > Magnoliopsida > Arecales > Arecaceae > Cocos > Cocos nucifera. The sequence continues at coordinate 93,320 of QRFJ01002785.1, read as the reverse complement.
AAGTTTTGACCATAAAAGCATTGTTTTTTGTTTCATATTATTCATTGTTATACATTCAAATTAAGAAGAGTATCAAGAATAATATACATATAATATTAGAATCATATACATAATATTATTGATTGTAACATATCTATGTGTACAAACAAAAAACACATGTATAATTGAAAAAATGGAAACAGTATTTTACCTATTACTGCCAGGAAGCGCCAAGTCAAAACTACTCCTAACAAGTAAGCAAAGGATACTCCAGAACATATCATGAGCTGCATTAAAATTAGAAATAATGGGCAAAGAAGCACTTCCACTGAATTCAATATATTAACTTTTTATTGCACCTGATTGACAAATGCAAATCCTCCTCTGAGATTCTTTGGTGTTACCTCCGCTATGTACACAGGAACCTAGTTAGCAATTTGAATTTGGATTACTCATCTATTGATATAATTCAATAAACTCCAATGATAATTCTGTAGCACTTGATATTGAAATGTCACACTTTTCATCTCTAGTGATATTGTTATACAAGTATATTTTTACTGCCAGACTGGATTACGCATTACATATTTTATATTTTTTAGCCAAAGTTTGTAAATTGCATCAGTAAATAGCTAATTAAAAATCTCTTTTTTGTGGCATATATAAGTGAATATGTACTTGGAGTGTCGTGTGCTGCTTTTAGACTTGTCTTTTATGCTTACCATATAAGAATGGAGACCGATACCAAATCCAGTTGAAAGTCTTCCAACATCAAGCCACCACAATTCCTTCAGCATGGACATGAATGTGTAGTCAGTTAGACAATATAATTGATAAATCTAATTACTGATGTAGAGTTCTTTTGACAAATGATCCCAACATCTAGCTAATTTTAAGAGTTCTAATACTTCTTTTTTTCCATTTTTGTCTTATTATCAAAATCTAGCAAACCAAATTTGGAATTTGGGAATAAAAACCTTTGTCAAGGCTATAAAAAGCCATCCCACAATGCAGAAAAGATCTGAAACTGCCATTGCCTGCATTACAATGCCAACCAACAGAGGAACACTGTAAGTATCAGTATTTTTATGTTAAAACTTTGCTCGGATAATGTTCTCTAGTTGACTGAGATGCTAGGATGCGGATGCTATTTACATATCTTCTGCCGATTACATCTGCAATGTGCCCACTTGCTATGGCACCTATCATTGCTCCAATTGTCAATATCGAGCCAAAAATAGAGTACTGCAAAACCAAATGGTATTATAATGAATATTTAGATTCCAGATTATGTAAATTAGTGAAAAAATTTTGTATACAAGAAAAGGCTCTGCACATTCTAGGTGACTGGTTTTGTAAAAGTTCAAAAGTCAAGGTATTTGTACTCGTGTACTGTCTCCACCAAAATCATCGAAACCTTCAAGCTGTTTAAATGTATGAAAGCCAGCAGACTTTGCAGGAGCCAAGTGTTGTCGAAGTCATTGTTTCTCTTATTTAGGCTTTTGTCAAGGTCTATTGTTGGTCTTGTTGTTTTGGCTATATTTTCACTCTTATGTTATCCTCTTTCTATCTTTGTGCATGTTGATTTCTGTTTCAAGTATCTTGCGAACATGTTATCCATCTTTATGCTAGCTAAGTGTTATCACAGTTCATCGTGGTATGCAGCATATGCATGATTTAGATACTCTAATAGTTGTACCTAATGCACCTTGGATTAAGTTCTTTTGTAGATATCAAGTTCGAAAAAACTACTGCATTAATTTATCAAGTTTTCGGCCAGATCAATATGAAATACAGAACCCTTTACATACTGTTGTTCATATTAAAATAACTATGACCTGCTAGCAAGTTGGGTCTGATGCTTCTTGAACCATTTGATGGTTTGATGATATGTAGGTCATCGATCATGTGCCAAAACGTGTGAAAAAGCAAGTCTTTGCGATATCCTAACATATATCTCATTAGGCCTTGCTTATTCATACATGTGGCATGTGAATGACAACTTGTTCTGCATCAGACCATTCAATGGTCAAATAAGTAACAAATGCAATATAATTCTGCCAAACCAAGGCCATGAACTAATCTATGCTACCGCCTTGCTTAGGTAGCATTTCACTAAACTTTCTAAGGTTGCCTTTTGCAATTCCAAATGTAAAGTAAATCTATGTATCTGACTTGTGAAACTGAGTACTTGAAATTCAACAGGACACAGAACTCTTGTTTTCTTCTTTTTCTTCTTGTGATATAACTGGGATGGATAAATTTTTGACCACTAAGATTTTTCTTCTTTTTTCTTTCCCATGGATTTACATTCCAAATCAGGAATAGTAATAATGATAATCATTATTGCTGCTACTTTAATTTAGTACAAACAAAAGGGTCCCAGTGGTTTGGGGTTGAGTAGGCTATGCTAAACTTCATATGATTGCCTCAACGAGGCACCATTTAAAGGCATGCTGCACATCGAAAGATCCATTATGACATTTAGCTCACAAACCCTTCCATGGAACAAGAATCATGATATAAATTTGAAGAACTTGTACAAGTGACTCTGCAACATCCTCGTCTTGCTAATAAGAACATTAGAAAAGCTACAAAATGTAATTACGAGGACGTGCGGTAATATTTTATGTAAGCTTTTTCTTTATAGAATGTATGACCGATATTAGAAATTTCACCATGCATGAAATCTTGGTAATATAGTTGACTAACATCTTTAACATCCTATGCAGAGCTGAGGATCGGAAACATACCTCAGATAAAGAAAGGTTAAGGTTCTGCATAATTCCAGACTGTGCTGGTGAAGAATATCCGACCTAAAAGGCAAAAGTAAACATACAACAGTGATATGATAATAATGCAGTAGCTATGAGATGCCACATGAGGGCCTTGGCCAACTCTTAAAAGTGTAAAACATCCTGCAGGGGAAGCTCCTACACGGTAGTCTACAAAATGTCATATTTATATAAGCATATGGACACCAATTACAACTGCCATTAAGATGTCACAATTTACCATACTAAATAAAAAAACAAGCATCTTTCACCTCAGTTTCATCTTTACAGAGGATGGTAGACTATGTTTCATGTGGATATTCACTGATAAATTTATTTGGAATTTATGTAGCATGATCGGAAATCTGAACCTCATGAAGAGCCCACCGCAAATAAGAGGTTCCTACTTACCAACCCCTCCCTATATCCTGTTTTCTTAAAGTATAAGTAGGGGAGAAGTGGATGCAACTTAAGAACGGAAAAGCTAGGCAATAGTTGCTTTGGTTACTGTAGAGAAAATGGCAGATTTCTTAATGTGGTGATACTCAACACTTTGACTTGGTTCAATTCAGGGTCCTCTCAATTGATTTTGATGAGAAATAGAACATGGTGTAGGGCATTTACCATGGAAGCATTTTGTCTAGTCTATTATATATCAATTTCAGTTGAAAGATAATTGCATGCATGCATTCAAGTTTTACGAACATGATGGATCAGATCTGCCAAAATGTAAAGAATGTACAGCAGATCAGTTTTCTCCAGAATACCAGACTCCTAGTCCCTTTCTGTAACTTCTCTACTTGACCATATGGATGGGAGGAAAGGTAAGATGCTCTGAATGAGTTTATCGTGCAGGATATTCTACTGCAATTTCTCATGAAGGATATAATATTTTAAGCATTTTTATCCAATGTAATACTATTATCATCCTTCTACTTCGCTTAGATTTGCCACATTGGTTGGTATTGTATCATACTATACTGGTACCAAATTGATATATAGTCTCGATGCCATTCCTACCCGGAGATTATTTGATCCTTAGACCGTAGACATGTATCAATACTGTAATAGAATAGTGTCAGTACAAGGCCTACTTGAATCTTGCTATGTTATATAGTGTTCTATAAATATGATTTTATTGATGGAAGACCATGACAAGCTGACTCCTACAGTGATCCTTGAAATTTCTTTCTACTCGTTTTAATTAATCATACAAGTTGTAAACTTTGTTAAGGGAGTTTGTGAAAGAAACTACTTTATTTTTCATATTTGCAAAGTGGGTCACATTTTTCTTTTGTTTACCTTCCAAAAAAATGGTTTGTTTTACACTTATATCCGTATTCTTAATGAATTCACACATTCAGCTTTGATGATGCGCGCACGTGTGTAATGGATCCACACGTAATACAGGTTGCTGCATATGTATTAATATTCTTGTAACCAGTCATGCGGACGAGGCAATATGATAGTCCAAAATGGACTTCACCAAAAAAAGTGAAGCTCCAAAATGGACTATTTCAAAGGCATCTTTTTTTTCCAAATATAAAAATAAAGTAGATTATTTTGCAAGATTGCCTCTTTTTGTTAGATAAATAACAAAAATAGTTTTGGTGATTTTTCTAGAGTTATGGGACCTTATAGAAGATATGGCCGGTTTTTGATATGGAACTGACTAAAAATAATCTCATCTAGTCTAAACTGAACTTGTTTAAATCATGCCTGAATTCAAAAGTATGACCCATTCTGAATGCGGACTTAACTGGATCACTAAGTTCCCTAATACAAACTTAAACCAATCCAAATTGATATGAAAGAAACTAAGGACACTATATATTTCACAACTCTCCTGAATTTAAAATATTTGACATTGCATATCATAACTTATTTTCCTATTACAATTTACAATGTGGTTGTCTATGAAATCTTTTGTGAAATAGGTTGTTGATAATGCTTACTTGTTGCTTATTTATACTTTATTGCTAATATTTTCATGATACGATTGGATAATCAATTTATAAATATTTCTTGGTTTTCTTTGAATTAATCTGGATCCAATTTGATCCAAAAAAAAAAAAATGTAATGGATCAATAAGGTAAATCGTAAATTCGATTTGATCCAATCCAAATGGAAATGGATCGGGATTGGATCTTGTCTTTTGATGCAATCCAGATATGGATTGGATTTGGGACATGCAGATTAGTCATCCAATTTGATCAACTTGTAGCCCTAACACAAGAGAAGCTCTATAATGTTTTTTTGTGATTTTTTGATATGTATATTTCTTCTATTATTATTCCTATAACACAAGAGTAGCTCTATAATGTATATTTGTCACATGTACATAGCATGTTAAACTTATAACCTGTCTCATCTCTCCATTCATATAAAACCTGTCAAGTTTAAAAAACTTAGGACCTAGAGTTTGTATCGAAGGCCATGATGTTGGTTCCTATTTGGTAAATAACACTTTGTGTCACTTAAACAGGCAATTGACGCTGCCAATATGATTCCAATACATTCACCTCCTTTTCCATTAGATAATGATCAGCCATCGAGAGCACTTTGTTAGCCAACTACCTACCATTAAGCCCTAACACAATAGCCTCCAAAATTATTATAATTGGCATAATTTTAAAGCTTCCCCGAAGCAAAGACTAAATTCTTCTTGAGAAGTAATCACAAAAGAGCGAAGGCCAACCCAGGCACCTTATTTTACGCTTACGCATGTTGATAAAGAGTGATAACCGAGGGGGTCCATCTCAAAACGGAATCCCGGACTCAAATAGAGGACCATAGTTCCTAGTTAATAAACTTGTAACCTGACAAAGACAACAACAAGCTTAATAATTAGCAAGTCAAGTTACCAAGCTCGATTAAATTATTGGCTATGGATCGGATTTGAGAAGTTAAAATGGCTGTTAGTGTGATTTAAACTTCTGATCACCTTGTAGCTTGGAAGATTATTGAGCTCTCTGATTAGTTTATTTTTTCAATCATCTTGAGATTGCCAATATAATACAAGAATCAGATACATCTTTGATACGTACAACTTGGCAACGGTGCTTTCAAATAACTTGGTGCATATTGATGCCATATTAATAATACAAGTGAATAATCTTAGATCTACTCTTCAGTAACTAAAACCTGCTATAATATATATGGTCTCCTAATGGACTGTGACATCACATTGGTGAGCTGACATAAACATTCACCCTCCCTCTCCCCCCAACTCAGGTAAATGGGTATATCAGGCTTGTTGGATGGGGTAATAGGTTAGAGGATCCAAATTAAACCCATATAAGAACCAGGTTGGGTTGGATTGAATTGGGTCATATTAAAATCCAATAAACCCAAATCTAACCCGAAATATGGAATGGGTCCAAATTTTAATTTGGAATCCGATATGATCCCATGGATCCTTAAATCGAGTCTAAATTGGGTCCAAATGGGTCGAGTTGGATTGGATCATGGGTCAGCTCGATTCATTTGCAGCCGTAAATATCGGATGCTATATAACTCCTTGTAGATAGGAGTGTATGGATAGCACAGATAAAAAGGTTAAGCCAAGCTTGAATTTCTTTTAAAGCTTAGCCCATGAAGTAGATGCTCTTGAACACCTTAAATTTTGCAAATCTCATTCAAGCCACACAAAACAAATGGACCAAGCTCAAACATACTCTATAAAGCTTGTCCGGACCTTGCTTACTCCTTTCTTCTACTAGCTACTCTCAACTCGAGCCGAGATCCTCTCCAAATCTAAATTGAACCAGATAGGTCCAATTTCTCGATCATGGTTGTTTGGTAGTGGACGAAAGTAGACCCCTCCACGTCCTATATATCATGTAGTACTCATCATCCCATGCACAATAAAATAGCTCGGACCAGGAGATTGAACCTTTACACTGACCTCCCTCAAGATTTGAGATGATCAATAATATGTGCAAAATATTTTGGAAATATACACGTAACCTTCTACTATTATCTTTTTATCAAATAAGCTCGTGGATTTTACCAACCTTTTCACTCTCTAACCAATTTTGTAATTTATATAAAAATATCTTAGATTTTAATAAATATATATCTTCGATCGAGTTCTAATCATCATCATAAATTTAATATCCATGGATAATTTAATCAAATATAAAAAATTTAATTTTTTTTAAAAAATTAAATAATAATAATAAAATTATGAAAAAAAATATAAAAAATAAAATATTTTAAGGTCCAAATTTGTTAGAGAGTGATCATGCTAATAAACCATTAGCTTATCTGAAAGAAGGATTGCTGTGGAGGTTGTTTTTCATGCATAAAATAAAAGTCTAGTTGAGATTTATCTTTACAAAATTTTAGGTGGGTGAATCCGTAGTCATGCCAAATTTTGAGAGAGGTTAAATATAATTTACGCAAACTTTCTTTACATGCCCGGAAGCAACTTTTTCACGCAGAACTAAAATAAATAAATTATAAACAATGAGATAAAACTGAATCGCATACCGAGCAGCCAAATTCGAAGGAGCCGAACACCGCAACGGCGGTGCTTACCACCACCACCCACGAGGACGAGGAGGACAAAGAATCCTCCTCCTCTTCCATCAGAGGCCTCTCTATCTCCACCTCTCCTTCCGCCGCCGCTGCCGACGCCGAGGCCATATCTACTCTCCCACCGCCCTCCCTGTTTGCCCTTTCCGCGCGAGCGAATATTCGTAGAGTGGCGGCGAGAAGGTGAGTAATTTAGAGAATTTTTGTTTTTGTTTTATTTTTTTTTTGGCTTAATTTGTCATTTTGTACCACCAATAGCAGACGAGAGTGGTCATCATATGCTGTGGTTATTACGTCTCGAATTTTTTTGCCTTCGTTTTTTTTTGGTTTGATCGGGAGGTGGCACCATCATGAAACCATTTGTCTTCTCTTTCTTGTGGAGTGAAGAAGACTTCACATGACCATGACCATCACGGCATCTCCAGTTTGAGAGGAGCATCACTCCCGTAGTGGTTCCCACCTTCAACTGTATGATGTTTGATTCGGAGTTTATGCAGAATAAACACCCTTTTTGCAATTCTTTTTAATTATTTTACCGGGGCAGAAGGAAGGAACCTTTGAGAAGTAATTAGGATAAACCAGAAAAAAACAAACAAACTACATCAGTAGGGAGTTGGAAAAACTAACTTCCAAGGATGGTTTATTCCGAACTAAATTTCGTAGATGAAGAGAGGTGCTAGGGCTTCCTAGTCCGCCCCATGTTGGGCGTCCTTGGAGTTCTCATCGGACTCTTTCTTTCATAGAGGGGGGTGGTAAGGCTGGCGAGGTGGCATTCTTACTTGGACGCCCCTCTTCGGAGTACTTCATGGATTCTAACAAGAGGGGAACCAGGGGACACCAGCTCCAATATGAAATGCCCTATTTTCTCAACTATTTTCTTAAAAGCACAAGAATAGAATAATGTTACCTAACTAGGTTCCAAGTATAACGTAAGGCAATGTAGTCTAATTGGTCTTTCAATATAAGGGCTTAAGTTTCTTAACTTCTCTATATTATACTAGAATATGAATGCCATCTAGAGTAAATTAGAGCCGTATGAAATGCATTAAATTTTCAATCCGTTTAGTGCACCAAGAAATTCTTTAAGTTGTCATTTTCTTCTGATATTCATTTTTGTTAAATAGAATCATCTTATAAAAGTCCTCTGTTGCCTCAATCTATGTAACAACCAGGATCTCATCCAAAAAGGCTAATCAAAAGGTATTATTTGGGTTCCTTGGCGTACCCAAGATCTTCCAAACGAATAATCAATGTGGGACTAAATATATGTCCGTATGGATCCTCGCATGCTCCCTCCATTTAAGCCCTGGTGTCTTCGTCAGGTTAAAGATTTAAATCCATGCATCCATTCATAAACATCACGATCGGCCCGTGGTCGGCCCAGTGAATCTAGGCTAAACTATCTTCTAGTCCACATGGACTATGGGATGGATTGACTCCGATACCATTTGTGACAACCTAGGATCTCATCCAAAAAGGTTAGTCGGAAGGTATTATTTGGATTTTTTGGTCCTATATAAGTATCCAAGTTCTTTCCAGTGAATAATTGGTATGGGACTAAATACATATTTTGCACAAGTCCTCACAATCCAATTCTAGTGGAAAGCTTCTCTTTTGGTCATCATGTATTTTAGTTTTTTCCCCTTCTCCTTCAAACCCTTGACTTCTATACTTGCATGGATTTTATGATTGGCATACTTCTCACTCGTGAATATACATCAGAGCTTGAATTTATGACAGAGTCACGAATTCTCTTTTCTGAAAGGCAGACGCTCATATCTAGTCCCTTAACTTTGCTCGAAATGTTATATCGTGCCTGCTTTTCTTGCTATTCACTATGCTCATATTCCACAAGCAGGATAGATGTGCATTATGTGCCGGTGCATCCTTGAATTCCTGCTCTTTACAATCAACTATATATGGCATATCATTCAAATGATTTTGCATCGATAGTTTCTAGCTCCCAGTAACGAAGTTTATGCAGTGACAGTCTTTTGGGTCCTCAAAAACAATGGGCTGCAAAGTTTCCTATTTTGTTAGTCAAACAAAAATTACATTTCCTGATGATTGGTTCAAGCTCCTGTTATTTGAGTAGGAAAATGGAACTTATGGACACCTCTGAGCTAACTTCATGTTCATAACTTTTGAAGATAAAAAAGGCTTTTGTTATTGCCCTTAATATTAAGAGGCCATGATGATAAATGATTTGAGGAAGAAATTTTCGATAAATAATCAAAGTTTGTTCAACAACATAGAGTTGATTTATATGCTGATAGTTTTAATGTAAAGAAGTTCTCTGATCTTGCTATTATCCTAAAGATTAATGGTAAAGAGACATATTTCCTTATATACGTCTGTTGCCTTCTCCAAAATTTTGTATTATGAAATTTTGATGATTTAAGATTACAAATGTCAAAAGTCTGTCTTTTGGTTTATTAATTATATATCTGTAATGGGGTCCTTTATGGAGATGAATTGTAAGAAGTTGATATCATCACTTGTATTCCTGATCATTCTAATTTTCAATTCTTGCAAGTTCAGGAAACTTCATCTCCATGTGGGAACCTATGTATGCTTTTGTATCCTAGGAAGGATTAGAGTGACATGAGCATCTGTTGCCAGAAACCACCAGATTTTTCTTTAATCTTTTTTGATGGAGGAAAGATTTGATAATGAGTTTCCGTGACTTAGGATTTGTCCTTACTGAAGAATTTGTATGTAAGACATATATTTCCTTAGAGAAATAACTCTTAGATAGATTATCCTTTATGAAGTGGAAGGGAAATTCCTGTTGAACTTAATCCTGAATAGAGGTTTTCTGCATACTTTCTGCAGCTCATCAGCATTATGTTCTGGGTTCTAGAAATTCGTGTCTATGCCATCTTGCAATCGCACCATCCTTTTTGGAAATATCAAAATGTCAGCTTATTTTCTCCAGTGGAATCCCAATTACTCAATTCGCAAATTTTGAAGCCCATTCAACAAATTACAAAAATCCTTCGTTTAAACAAGTATGGGTGCTCTTGCCTAAGGGCATATAGGATATAGTGACAATGAAAAAGTAGAATGAAACCATAAACATCATGAAATCTCGAAAAGACAATGATATGATTGATTACTTTTTGCCCCTCATCTTTAACATCTAACATTAAATCCTATGAGACCCTACGCTATCTTAACCGCTTCACCAACAACAGTTACTCAGTTTTTTTTGTTAATCTTCATTTGTTGGGATTTAATGATGCCTGAATTTCTTCCAATGTTCGACCTTTTGTTTCTGGTACCACCCTTGCCACAAAAAGAATAGTTGCTGCACTGGCTGCAGAGAAGATGAAAAAGGTACCTGAAAGGGGAGGAGAGAAAACATGTAACCATCTGGCTGAGACCCCCTCCAAAAAAAAGCATGAATTATTTTGAGATATCTATATATTTTCTGTGGTTTCACTAGAAGCTTAGTTTATCCTATTTCTTTTTCTTATACTTAGATTGTTTCTAAAAACATGCCAAAAATCTATTCAAGAAACTCTAGTAAAGCCAAACTAAAATGAAAGGATGTCGTAGAGCCTTTTTATTTTTCTGTACCACTTGATAGGATATAAAGTCTTTTCAGGTGTCCTATTTCTCTCTTTTCTTTTTTCTTGTGATACAGAAAGTCATGAATGTATATTCTGTATTAGTAGGTGATTTATGCTTTAATTATAAAAGAAATCTCATGCAAAGAAGTTGCACAGTACTATGTGGCTCTCCTATTGCTCTCGAATCTGACAGCATCTAGGGTCCCAGTTGGAAAGGAGCAATAGGAGACTTGCATATTAGCTGTATATCTTTTTTGTGTGGGAATGTCTCTGTACAGCATGTCCATGTTTCTGAGTGCATTGTTTCCTTATTGTTTAATGGTTCTTGAATCGTATTGTGGTATGGAAATTCATGGGATGTCAAATATATTCGAGAACCAGTTGTAAACTGTAGATATTAAAGTGGTTGAGTCGCTACCTGCAGAGCTCCAGCTCATAAGAAAGTTGAAAGTGTAAGAAACTGCCCAGGAACCAAACCAGTTCACTAGGGTCACCAAGCCTCCAGCAATTCCTTTAATATTGATGGGGAATATCTGCAACAAAATGAATTTTGCTAAAACACAGAATTCATTTCTTTTCTGAACTTTCAAGGAAAATTAAAAAACAATCTTATCAATAGAGAACTTTTGATCTTTCCGATCTTCATACCTCTGACATAATTACCCAAGGAACAGCTCCCATTCCTATTGAATATGCCCCAATATAAACCTGTTTAAGGAAGTAACATCAGAGGAAGATTTAGAGTACTGGGTAGATTAATGGTAGTCTGATAAGTTTTATCTATAGTATCCATGTAATGGACATATATAGGTTGTGATGTCTTCATCATCAAAAAAACAATAAAATGGGCCCAGTTCTTTTCTGAAACATATTCAAAAAGTTGATAAGCATGATTGAATATGAGAAGGATTTTTAAGTAAACACAATGGTTTCAATGAACTTGAAATATCATATAATCATTCTGTAATTATGCTTGCAGTAAAATCTATTTCAAATATAAATAGAGTGTTTCCTAATGCTGTTGACTCTTACAATTATGCCAGCAAGAGCTAGTATTGGAACCCATTCTGCATGCATTCCTTGGCCCTGTTTAAGAGGTACTGTGGTATTAGAATGAGAAGAATGTAAATGTACCGAGTTCATTAAAGCATTGGCTACTTGATGCTCACCTTCAAGTAGAATGATATCCCGGTTGCAAAGCAGCCTATTAATGTCCCTGTTGCGGAGACCTGAAATGCAGAAGCTCTCATTCTAAACTTCACTTTCAATGATATTTAATATCTAAAAGAAAAGGGAAAAAAAGTACACTTTGCATACCATGATAAGAGGTTTTCTTCCACTCCTATCCATTAAAATAGCACCCAGTATTGTGATGGGTACCTGTAGTAAAAAGTTTATCAGTAACTGTTTCAAAGAATTATTTATGCAACCAAGGGAACTGCAAGAACTGAAACCTGAATAGAGCCAAACAAAATGGTTCCAAGGCTTCCTGAAGAAAATCCTGTGATTGCATCATGAAGAGTAAGCTTATATCATTGATGTGAAATATCAAGACGAGCAACCTCATCCATAGTACTTAAAAATCTTTTTTCTACCTGCAGATACAAATACATTACTCGCATAAAATCCGATCCCATTGATCCCTCCAAGTTGTTGAAACACCATTAGGCCAACACCAACCTGAACATCCCATTTTATTCGATCATGAGGACTGAGTCTAAGTAGAGCTCCTATGTTTCATAATCTCAAAAGATCAAAATGGTTGCTTACAATGACAGATTGAATATATTTACTCTGAAATAGGTCTTGAAACCTAGCCTTGGGAAGGATTTGAAGAGTTTCAATGTTTTCCTGTTGGAAAAAAAAAATTGTAATCATTATTCATTTATTCTACTTTAAATGCTTTATTTTATTAGACTATATAATTTTTCAGGTACGAAACTAACTCGAATCTCTGCGGCCTCTTGGGAAATATCAGCATCCTTTCCACGAAGCCTTTGCAATGCAACTTCAAAATCTCTCTGGTGTCCCACCTTTGCCTGACATTTTTATGTGCATGAGTGTGAGATATTCCCATGTTTCAGAGAGTATGTTGTTGATTGTCACAAACACTATCTTACCAGCCATCTTGGAGATTCTGGAATGAAAAAGAGACCAGCAAGTAGAGCAATGCATGGAATCAGTCCTGCATGAAACGAACATTGATCAGACCCATAGTATCATTTTGGCATAAGTATGGTTCTTGCTCTTTCTTTCCATTTTTGTTACTGTACTTTCTGGCATTCCATTATCTGGAATTATACATACTGAAGGTTCATTTCTCAATTAAAATGGATATATATGAAATGTTCTGAAATTCAGCTTTGATTTTTGCCAGCCTAATGAGTTTAAGCTTGCCAGATTCAGCTGCTGCATTGATCCCAACGCTACTTTCGGTTGACGATTATAAAGAACAAAAAGAGTGCTAATCATTAATAGGAGACATACTAGAAAAGTAAATTAAAACAATTCTGGAGAAAATACTGATTATCATTTAAAGTATCTTAGGTTGTGTCTTTTAAATGTTTTCACATTGAAACCATAAAAATTTACTTTTCAAAATATATAATGTCAATAGTTTATGTTCCTAGTGCAATATTATCATTCATTTTTTTAATAATAATCTAAATACCCATGAGATTTGACTTTTAGGAAAGCCAACCTTATGTTGATAAATTTATTTTCCTTTCTCAGGCCCAAGTTTGATCCCAAGGAATTGCTTCTTGATATTTAAATAAACAAAAGAAAAGGGTTCAGAATTAGATATATACTTAATTTGGCACCACACATTTGTTTGTTGAAACTATGAAACCAGCACCAGTTTCTGGGAGTACTTCCAGTTGAAACTGGACGTTTTGATTTCAGTTCCAAAATCTGGGTTGAATTTTTAAAGCATGCATATATTAAACACAACCAGAAGTTACCGATGAGCACGAGTGTGCGCCAGGTAACCAATGTACCAATGATGAAGGCAACCGAACTTCCACCACAGATCAATAGCTGTAGAGTTAGCAAGTAAACTGTAAGTGATCAACAGGCATTCTCTTGCTTTCTAATTTAATGGCCGTGTGTATGTGCTAGAAAGTCTTTGAACCTGGTTCAGGGTTGTAAGGCCACCTCGTAGATTCTTCGGTGCTATTTCAGCTATGAACACAGGAACCTATCATACAGTAACCTCACCATCAGGAGTATAAGCATATTAATGTGCCCATGCTAACAAATTCCATTACTTATGGTAGAACTGCCATCATGTTTGAAGAGAACATAAGGTTCCTAATATGAAATGTTTTAGACTTATAAGCATGATTTTCTGCACATCCTGAAGTTTTTATTGTTCTGCTTGTTGAAGTGAGATTAATGGATCAGTCTTTTGGTAATGGAGATAAATGGAACTTGCTTTTTATTGGTTACTACAGCTTGGTTGTCAGTTTATCTATCTTGTCTGAGCCTTTTTCCTATCTGAAGTGAGTTCCATTATGTTACTTTACTAGTTTTCTTACTGACATATTAACTTCTTGTGTTACAGATAATGCATGGTTCTTTTTTCGGGAAAGCTTTAAATGTTTTAACCACTGCCACTCAAGTAAGACAAATGGATCATTCTTTTTCTTTCCTTCCTTCTCTTTCTTCTTTTGTTTTTTTGCATGTATTGATAAAAGATTTTGAACTTTTTATTGATAAGCGAAATCAAGAGGAGAAGATTTTGAACTTAACAATTGTTACTCTTGAAGTTATTTGATTTACTTGCTGTGCACATATTTTTGCCAGTCAAGAGAACAGAACATACCACATAAGAAAGAACTCCAATTCCATAGCCGGAGGAAAATCTTCCGAAGTAGAGCATGAGAGCATCCTTTTTTAAGGTGAAGCGATTCACATCATGTTTAGAAATGATTTCGAAATAAAGATTCTGAAAAGAAATCTATTATAGTTTAGGCAACTAACTTTTGCAAAGTAAATGGCAAGCCATCCGACCATGCAGATAAGAGCTGATGTTCTCATAGCCTGCTTCCAGGAAATAAGCCAAGTGAAAACTAAAGATTACAAGCGTTATTGCAATCTAAGAACATGGTGGTATGGTTCTTACTCCTTTACGACCAACAAGATCAGCAATACGTCCACTTGTAATCGCACCAATCATTGCACCAATGGTTAATATTGAACCAAAAACTGAGTACTGCAATTTGGATTGAAAGCATAATCAGATGGTCAAGTTGCAGTGGACGCTAATTAATTTTAACCGGATCTAGTGCTTATGTTGCTAAAACGCAAGGAACATGCTAAATTAATTATTACTGATGCCAATACAATTTTTTTGTAACTTGTACAGTAATCTCTGTCTCTCTCTGTGTGTGTGTGTGTGTGTGTGTGGAGACGCACATGTGCAAGCATATTTAACTTTCTTCTATCAGGTAGAAAGAATAAAATCAATTACATATGTTTAGATATTTATACTTGACTTTAAATTAGGTTTATCTGTTCAACTTTTAGCCAATCATTGTTATATGATTGACTGTTAAGTATTTATTGTTCATAATTTAATTTTCAGATCATTTAATCAGATGACTCATTGTAAACTTCTCAAAGCCTGAAATTTTTTGGTATTTAATGGAGACTGATCCAATCTGCATCAGCCTGAATCTGATGCGCACCAAGTACCATGCCAACATGCTCGAACCCGGCTTGAAGATCCAATATGTTTTTGTTACCCGAATCCACATACAATCACATGATCCCATCCTCTACCGGACTTGCTAAGGAACGAAATTTAAATCAGAAACCCCAATCGGTCTGGGTTTGGATTTGTTAAAACCTGGACCCGACCCGATGGTTCCACTAGATTTATACAAATAAAATTATGAAGTATTGATATTTTATATATACCTCATCATTGAGTTCTAGCGGACATTTGGGCAGTGATGACAATGGTTCATGCGGTACAGCTACTATAGATCTGTTTCCACCAGGGTCCTTGGACACGCTAAAATGGTGGGTCCTATGGTTTGGCATCGTTGCAGCTGCTGTTTTGGTTGGAATTTGGAACCAGCTGTGGCTACCAGGGGACCATGACCTACATCCGGTGCACCACCATGGCCCATGACACAAAGTCCTCACATCTCTGTCTCTCTCTCTCTCTCTCTCTCTCTCTCTCTAGCCAAAGATTCCAATGGTGTCGTTTTGCCTCGCGTGGGAAAAAAATAGTCTTTATTTTTTTTATAAAAAAAGATGGTAAGTGGGTGACACCATGATGTCAAGGACTCTTATCACCCTCACCATATGTAACAAGGGTTTTGGAAGGGCTCTATCACATGATATTTAAATAAGAACTTTTGTTTTTTTTATTAATCTACTGTAATGATTATTGTACAATAATAACTGTTTTCAAAATTATACTTTCTAATGAAATAATGGAAAAATAGTTTTGAATTTAGATAATTGCATCAGCTCAACGGTTGAAAATAATTTTTGATTCAATCAATTGTGATTTGAATCCAAGATGTTGTCATTTTCTTTTATTAGCTTACTTTTGTAAGTGAAGGTGGTTGGCAAAGCTGTTTCTCAAAAGAAAAAAAAGGTAGGCCCCACCTAAATTCATTAATATAATGAATAAATGTCACTATTTTAATCTTTGATGATGGCAATTAATGCAATTTTGGATGAATTATAAATGTTTAAATAACAATAACAAATAATAATAATTTTAATGGAATCCCTATATTATGATAAAATAGTAGCTTTATCAAAATCTTGGTTAAGATGTCTTCTTTTCCTGCGTTGCAGGCATAATTTTTGTACCGTTGCCGTTCATATCCTCCAATCAAAATATCTCCATAAGAAAAAAAAAAAAAAAAAAACCTTGAGCCGGCAAATATCGGATCGATGGTATCAAGCACACAGAGGCTTGTTTTGATATTTTTGCGGCGCCCCTCCAAATTCTTAAGTGTAGATACCATCACGGTAACAGGCTTAGCTTTCGGATTCGAGTCACGGCCATGATTGGAAGAAGAGTCTTATAATTAAATTGATCTTCGAATCAAACATTTTTCAATAAAATTTGGGGCCTCATGGTCATCTTCGAAGGAGGTACTTATGCAAGGAGGTACTTATGCTGGATCGTCCTTCTCTAAATTTTATTTACTTATAAAAAAATAATTATGAAGTCATAAATATTGGTACATTAAATTTTTTTTTAAAATTTTTCGCTATCAAGCTAGGTGGAGCATAAGCAACTTCCTCATTCTTGGGAGACAAAAAAAAGACTATAATAATATGAAAAGTTCGACCCACCTCGTGACACATGACAATAAAGAGCTCCCTAATTATTCCTCTTTGGACATTTTTGGTCCCATTTATAATTTACGTGTCGAAAGCCTAAGTTATTGGACCATCCCAGCAATTGTTTTCATATCAAATTTTTTTGTTTCTTATGCATACATGTGCACATCAGCATCAAAATGACTCATTATTTTTCCATGTGGAACTGAAATGGTTCTTGGGCATGGCTTGAGCAAAATATGGAATTATATAGAAAGATGCAGTTTATTTACAGACCCAACTGAGATAATTATTTTCTTCAAAATTAAAGAAATAATATGTTAACCTGAGATAGAGCGAGGCCAATGTCATTTACGATCCCTGCCTGAGTCGGTGCAGAATAGCCGACCTGCATAGAAAATCTCATTCACATTACAACCAAAATAATAATTTGAGGTTAAAAAATAGGACTTGAACTAATTTTTTGACAATTAGATGAGTTGGTTTGGCACATTATGATACTCTAGAGATGACCATGTATTCAGTTTTTTATTAGGCAACTCCAGGAACAACTCGAGTAATTTTATAATATAGTGCCCAAGAATGGGACCATCCGTGTTTAAGCTCAAGCAAGGAATATAGTTTTACAAAGTTAGAAGTATTTTGAGCTTATTATGCAAAGCTTCCTTCTTCTAGCCCAAAAGAACTTGTTACCAAAAAACAAAAACCCATTAAAGTCCAATAATTAGGTTTCATCTCGGTCCAAATTGCCACCAAAATTCGAGAAATCTTCCCCAAGATCATCAATTCTTGCCCAGAGAAGAGAATAAAAGCTTACGCATGATCCGAACTCGAAGGAACCACAGACCGCCACGGCGGTGCATAGCAAGACCACCCCCATGCACCCCTGGTTCTCGTTGCAGGACTCTTCACATTTGGTCACCTCCTTGTGCTGAATGAGAGGCTTTCTCACCTCAATTTGCTTGGTGTTCAACCCACCCGCCACATCTTCCATGATGGGCATATCCTCCTCTCACTAGGGGAGAGAGATAAATGACCAAAGTAAGAGAGGGAGGGATGATTAGATGGAGGAGGCAAGGGAAAAGGATGGGATTCTAACAGTGTGATGAGATGGAAGCTTTCTGGAGCCGTGTCTCAACTTAGCTTTATTTATATGGCGAATGGGGCGGTTCATGACAAAGAGGGGTCATGTGGGGCACTAGCTGTCAATGGGGCCGAGGCCAACTCGACCTTAGATCAGCTCTAAAAATATCTAGATGGATGGGTTTGTTCATGAGCTATAAAAAATTGGATAGAGGCCTGATATCATCCACGTAATAAAGCAGTCATTTAGATATGGTTGGACTAGAAATGATTGAAGGAGTCAATTAAATTATCTCGAGTTGGTTCAAGCATCACGGAACTTAGAATGCAAGTCAGCTTCATACCGTGCTATTTTTGAAGCTTATTCCTGCTCGGGTTGCTCTCACGGTGCATCTTTCATCGTTTTATCGAGGAAGGTGATACCCAAGCGTGGCATCATACCTCACATTTCTTGCACATCTACCACCACATGTATAAACATTAAGAATGAAAAATTATTCGTGCACCGCTAGCTCTCTAGCGATTTGTCTCTCTCTAAACATCATCTGAAAGAGATCTTTTATTCTTTTCACTAATGGATATCTTCTTTCCGTTCCCTAGGTCAACAACGAGCTCTTACTTGGTGTTTGGGTGTTTCTTTGTAATAATTCACAACCTCATCTAAAAGATTACTAGAAGAATATTATTCAAATTTTATAGTTTCTATCCAATGCACGGGACGATGCATTAGAATCCGACTATTTTCTAGGCTTGGGTCGCAATCCTAATCACCAACGATGTGGTATTTTGTCTTTTTTTTTTTTTTTTTGTGGAATCCGACTATTTTCTAGGCTTGGGTCGCAATCCTAATCACCAATGACGTGGCATTTTGTCGTTTCATTACCACTTAATTTAGATCGCCATCTCCAATTTATTTAGACTTATCTAAGAGCTCTGGGTTTTGCCTTCAGCCTTTGCTGCCCAACATGGAGCCTTCTAACGGTCAACATTGCCCGCCGTCATGATCAAGATAAACAAATATCAGAATTTTTTATGGTCAAGATAGATGGAATTATTTTAAAAGGCACGGAGTCAAGCAAAATTAATATCTTTACCAATATATAGTAACCAAAATATCAAAACATTGGCGTAGTAAACCCTCGATTGTATTGTCATCTACATTTTTTATTTTTTAAAAAGTAAAGATTATGGTATTTACCTAAAAAAAAAAGAGATTATGTTCACCTAAAAAGTTATGGAAGATAGCCAAGTAAAGAGCACCGCAAAAAAAAAGAAAAAAAATGGGGCAGGGAGATGCGAAAAGAACATTAGGAGGAAAAAAAAAAAGAAAAAAAAGAGGGTGGGGGGAGAGGGATGCGAAAAGAACATTAGGAGGGAAAAAAAAAAAATGTACAAAGAAGTATACTGATCAATCAGGTCATCAACCAAAATGAGTGATGGAACCAAATACATTTTGAATCATTAAAAAATCTCTCTTATTTTTTAGCTATTAGTTTTGTTTAATTTTATTTACGTAAGATATTATCCGTCTTGACTTACCGCTTACAGTTTGAAGACTATATGAATCATTTTTGGACTTCACATTTTTATTCTTTAAAAAATATTTTATTTAAAAAAATTATTCTTTCTTTATAAGCTAAAATTTTTCTTGATCATGTGAAATTAATAGAGTTCTTCATTTTATTAAAATCATAACAAGTTTTATTCTAACTAAATAGATCAACAAATTTAATTTATTGTTGGTGTGCTTGCAAGAGGTCCACATTTATCAAAAATAGAATTACAAAACAAAAATAGAATATGCATAGCTCATGAACAAATAATTTATAATTTTTGTTATTAATTCTAATATTTAATAACCGATCTAGTACTAAAATGTATAGGAAAAGTAGTAGAACATATTGAGATATATGTTGTTCCAGAAATATATCACTAATATTAGAGATGAAAATGGTATAGATGTTATCTGTTCGAATCTATTTTCATATTCAAATCAATTCATATATAGATAGAAATTTAAGAATCTAACTTACATTCGTATCCGTATCTATATCCATAAAAAAAAAAAATTATAGATATGAGTAGACAATTATCCGATCTATATCCGAATATCCGAATCTATGTATAACTCTATATAATTTTATATAGTATTTATTAATTTTTTTTTAAAAATATATGATCATATAAATATGTTATTAATTTGATTTATCATAGTAATATCTTTGATTATTTAGTCATAAAATTTAATTATTTAAATTATATTTATAATTATATATAAATTTTTGGTATTCAAATTATATCCACGTCTATCTAAGATAAATATGAATATAAATTATTATATTTAAATAATATCTATATTTATATTTATATTTATAAAAAAATAAATATATTGATATTTGAATCATATCTAATTTAATTTTAGTTTTAATTAATATTGATAGCAATAATAGAAGTAGATATTTAAAAAAAAAGCATCGTAAGTTGTTGATCTTCAAGGCAGGTTATCTTTGTGAAGATTAAAGTATTGGCTGATCATTAATCCACCGACAGCTGTTTCGCTAGAAAATAATTTAGAAGTTTGACACATGGTCTTATGTGGCAACTGGCGGCCATGTCTGCGGACCGTCGACCGGAGATATGAACGGAACGTGTCCTCGGGTTTTCACTTAGATACCCCCAGGAACGTGCCTTTAATAAAATATAAAGGGAGACGTGGAGACACGTAGGAATTGTCGCTTCCTTTTTCTTAGAAGATTTTGCGGATCCAAGTCCAGGCTATCAATTGTGGACCAAAAACCATCCACGTTGTTTGTACGCAAAAAAAGCTATCCGCGTTGCCAACGCGACGATGATGGACATATTTTTTTTCTTTTGGCGCTGATGCAACTCGAGGAATAATTGGATGGATTTTGAGAAATTGAAATAAGATGCGCCATCAAGCTAGAACTTTAATCGTTAAATATGAAAAAATGATCATTAAAATAAGCTTGTATTTGAAATTTTATAAAAGAAATTATGGGTTGCATGGGACTCTTGCATATTTTTGGTGATTAATTTCTAAGTTGAATCCATGACTGAATCATTTGTTATTAAAAAAATACTGAATCATTTAATTCTCATTCAATGCTTTGAAAATTTATTTATACTTATGTCTATAATTTGCTTGCAAACAGAAGATAAGCTTAAACTGAATAAGAGAACATACTGATGAACAATAATGTGTGGAAGCAGATCTTAAATGGTGGTATATATCCATCAATTAGTTTTATATGCCACCATCTTAAATGGTGGTATATATCCATCAATTACCCACTTTGAGGTCTCAAGTTCCTGCATTTCTTTCTAGTAAGATCTTTTTATGTGCATTTTTTTTAAGAGGTTGTTTGGTTGGAGATAATCTAGCATAGAAAAATGATTTTCATATTAGATTATCATGTTTGATATGAAAAGTAGAAGAAAGAGATGATGAAAAAATTGATGAATTTCATGCTTATTTTTTAAAAAGAGATGATAAAATAAATACCATGAAAGATTAATATTTGATAAATTTTTGAATGATGGTAATTCATGTTTGGCAAAAATACTCTAAATAAAGCTGCATATGTAATTATTGATTTTATTTTAATGTCCTTCAAATTTTATTCAATAAAATTTTTTTATAAAAAAATTAAGATGAAGACGACATTATGAAAAGAATTATGTGATTATAGTCATCATATAAAAATTAATTAAAAATGATAATATTATTTTAATATTAAAAAATTATTTTATATTAAAAAATATATTTATAAATTTTATTATATTTTCATCTAAAATTATCTTCGATCAAATGTAATAATTTTTTTTTGATATCATTTTTTAAAATAATTTCTTTATTAATTAAATATAATAAATTTTTTTATGATTATTTTTTTAAATAAATAATTTTTATAAATTATTAAATTATCTGATATATCTCGATCAAATAGACCTAAAAGGAAAAAATTTAAGGCACCATTTTGAGCTATTGTTCTCTTCAATGCAGGAATTGAACTCTGAATCTGACATACCAGATGGGTGCGTAAGTGGAAAGAACTATTGGCTGTTGGACAAAAATGATTCTGCAATTGAGGTATAACACTCTCGTCCTTTTCTGCTAAAATAATTTTTTATCTCCTTAGCGTGACAGCTTACAACTCTGTGATACGTGTAATGGTGCAGGCTGCCATTGGTCCCGTCAAAGGATGCATTCACTTCTATAATGACATATATTTAGCGGCATCCAAGATGGATAAAATATGATTTGATTCATCAATTTCACCCATATTCAATCGACCATAAACTAGTTTGGATTTAAAATTAATGGATTCTGATCATAATTAGATCATTTTATTTAATTTATTTAATATTTAGATCAAATTTTATTATAGCAGGATTTTAAATTGTTGAGAAGATTTGCACTCAAGATATGATCTAGAATCGAGTTGACGTGGTTCGCGAACCAACATACAAGAAATGTTCCAAAAATCAATAGGATATCCTTCAATTTAGGATCCTCCGATGCCTAAATCAGTTGAGGCCCAGAAAATAGATAGTAGAAATAGAAGATCGAAAGGCAGTAAAGAATGTTTGAGTAAAGAGGATATTTCGATCTTCCTTCAGTGAAAAAATTCAGAGCAGATTTTAGTAGAGTGTTGACTCTATGAATCTTGTGCTTACCTCCAAAATGGTATTATGTCCCTCTATTTATATAAGAGTTTGCTTAGGCCTTAAAGAAAGTTTGTTAGGCCTTTAGTTGTTATAACAGAATGGTCAGCTGGATAGCAGCTGTAGGCCATTTACCTAGATGGTAATTAGCTATAGCATGACTGGATGATAGCTCCGACTGGTTTGTAGAATGACTAGTGCTCGATCAACCTTGGATCATGTCGAGGTCGGTGTTTTACTGACCTCGCTAACATGATGAGGTCGGTAATAAACCGATCTTGGCATGGTAAACCTGAACGGTATTTTCTCCTGTTATGTTCGTGATGGCTTTTTGCAGATCTCAAGATAATAAAGCTGGTAGCAAGGATAAAGTAAACCTGATCTTGTGCTCAGTTGTTGGGTGATTTACTGTTATCATTAAAATCGGTATAAATCTGATTTTTGATGGAAGAACTGCTAACAAAGGCGAGCCATTGACTTTTAGGATGATAAATTATTGGTCTCATTGTGTGGTCCATTTGAGGTCGGTTGAAAACCGATCTCTATTTATAGTGACTCCAGATATCATTGAGGATGGTGATTTGCTGGTCTAGCTGGTATAGTTGGTATATTGCCGATCTAGATCTACTATTAGAGCAATATGCCATACTTGAGCACGGTACAGATTACCACAAGTTTTTAGATCTATGTTTTGCTGACTTGGAGCTGGTATCTATCATCATACGTTTAGTAGTCATCTGGATTGACAACCTTCCTGATGATGCCATGTGGCCAATGACGATTGTCCGTACCAAGACTTATCCTCTACTTTTCAGACTTGAAGTAGAACTTTCTGTGATGAATGTGGAAAGTTATTTTTCAAAAGACATCTATTGATTTCCCTCGCCGAGAATTGCACCATGCAGCCACTGGATTTAATATTTTAATGATTTGAAGCAACATGCCACCTCATTTGGAGGAATTCCACCATATTCATCAGACCTGGCATTTAAGAAAGCATGGAAAAGCACGAAATCATCATTGGCTATCTTGTTATAACCTAGGCAACATGAGGCACATATCATTTTTTCATTGGTTAGCTGAACCACCATGCAGATTGAATCTACGTGGCTTCATCAAAATAGAGTGTGCTGAAATGGTCCTTTTGCAGTCTCTCTAGATTATCAATAAGTGGGTTGAATCCAATGGTGGGCAGGTTTATCTAGGCTGTTGCTCTCTCATATATATAGGATGGTGTCCATTTTCACTATCATTCTGGTGTTGTTTTTCAGGTGCGGAGGCTCTGCAACTAAGACCCTAGAAGCTCCTTTGCATCCAAGCAGTCGGAGAAGAAGACCATTCTGATGATCGCCGAAGTTAAGGAGAGCCACCAAACCTCGCCGTTGGAGATAAATCCCGCTCTCGCCGAAGTCCAGTCTGACGCTTAGCCTAATGCAACTGATAATCATGGAAGAGCTTCGATCATAAATTCTTTCTTCAGCAACCGAACCCCAGCTGAACCTCTCCAGCGGTCGAACTCCTTGAGCAGTCGAACTTCTTTCAAACTTCAACCGAACTACTCCCAAGCTCCTCCTTCAATCGGATTCCTCTAGGAGCCAAACTTCTTTCAGATTCCTCCAACAGTCGGATTCCTCCATGAGCCAAAACTTCTTTTGAATTTCTCTAGCAGTCGGACATCTTCAGGAGCCAAACTCTTTCCGAACATCTCTTTCAGTCGAATTCCTCCAGAAGTCGAGCTCCTTTCGAACTCCTCCAACAATCAGATTCCTCCAGGAGTCGAATTTCTTTCGGACATCTCTTTTAGTTAGATTTCTTTAGGAGCCGAACTTCTTTCAAACTCCTCCAGCAGTCAGATTTTTTCAAGAGCCAAACTTCTTTCGGACATCTCCTTCAGTTGGATTCCTTCAGGAGCCAAACTCCTTCAACAATCAGATTCCTTCAGGAGTCAAACTCCTTACAGACTTCTCCTTCAGTCGGATTTCGAATGCCTGTTTCCTCTGGATGGTTACGACTGTCATTTATCAATTTACTATAGACAATCCCACTACCGGACGATTATGACTATCATTATCAGTCTATTACGAGTAACATCACTCTCTATAATAATATCCATGTGGTCCACTACCGGACGGTTACAATAAGCTCCATCTATAAAAAAGAATTTTCTAGATATATTTTCTCTAAGCTCTTGACTCCTTCCCCAAAACTCTACTGAATTCATATCCGAGCACTCCATTTCTGTTGGCCAGAAGAGCTGGCTTGATCGTCGGAGAATCCTGCTAAATTCATATCCGAGCACTCCATTTCTGTTGGTCAGAAGAGCTGACTTGATCATCGAAGGATCCTATCGGAGCCACTACCATCGACTATAGATGAGACTTTATTTTGTAGATCATCGACGGCGACCTCTTCTTTCTCAACTTCAGCTCAATCCGGTATCAACCAGATTCTGCACCAACAGGATTGGCGCTAGAAGGAGGGCCTTCTGTTCCTAAGGTTTTCTTGATCTTAAAGAAGTGCTCAACAGTCTTCTTCTTCTTTAGAGTTCTTCCCCAAAAAAGAAAAATGCCTCCCAAAAAAGCTTCGACTCGACGATCAATGGCCTCTGTAGCCAGATCTTGTCCAGATCAATCCATTCCCACTCCAGCTCCAGTAAATCAAGCTCCATCTATAGCCATGGTGGATATGGAGTAGTTCAACCTACTGGTCCAATTGGTTCGCAGTCTCATGAAGGCGGTGCAGGCCATACATCGACAGGCTCCGACGTTAATTTAACTAGAGCAGGCTCTTTCGGAGCACCATGATCTAGTTGGAGGATGATTGACTCGGGCTAGCCGATCGATGACCTCTAAAAAAGAGAAATAGAGGATGGAGAGCCATTGCTCGGATCATGATTCAACCCCAGGGGAAGCTTTGCTCCCATCCCACTAGAAAACTTTGAAGATCAACGATCGTGAACGTCTTCTGAATCAAAGGCTCCAGAAAATGAGCCGATGGATTAAAAAACTCCACCACATCGCCTCGGCTCTCCATGACGACGTCTGCATCGATCCTTCTTTCTCTCTCCGAATTATGCAAGAGCTTGTTCCGCCGAACTTCAAGCTTCTCCAACTTGAAAGCTACGACAGAACTTCTGATCCGATCGATCACCTAGAGGCCTTCCGGAGCATGATGCTACTCCATGGCACACCAGATGCCATCTTATGCCGTGCTTTTCCATCTACCTTAAAGAAAGCAGCAAGAAATTGGTACTCGACGTTGAAGCTAGGTACGATCTTCTCATTTGATCAGGTGAGCCATCAGTTTGCGGCTCACTTCGTTAGCAGCTGACATCCCCGCCGAGGTTCAGATTTTTTGATGAATATTAAGTAGGAGGAGGAAGAATCTATCTGAGCTTATGTCATCTAGTTTAATGCTGCTGCATTGGAGGTCCGAAATCTATACCAGTCTGTTGCGATGGCCGTACTCAAGGGCAGCCTTCAGAAGAATGATTTGTTATTCTCCTTAGAGAAGAAGTATCTCAGGGACTTTGCCGATCTGCTAGCTTAGGCTGAGGGATATACTCGTATAGAAGAAGTCTTCAAGTTGAAGAATGAAGAAGCCATAGGAGAATGGTGGGTGGACGAGTCTAATAGACCCACCACCGAAGGAGGGTCGAATGAAGTTCGGCCGTGCTCAAGGATCCCCCTGAGCGTAAGCGAGATCGAACTCCTCCTTGAGCTCATCATCAAAGAAGCTCCGACAGAAAGGCGCGAAGAAGTTCTTTCCCTAGAAGATTCCACAACTACGCCCTCCTTAATGCTTTTAAAACTTAAGTTCTGATGAAAATTAAGAATCAGCTATCAAGATTAGAAGAATTATGATCTCCCCCATACAAGCACAATTGAAGTAAGTATTGCCTCTACCATCATGACCATGGCCACGATACTGAAGAATGCATTCAACTCCAAGACGAAATCGAGGAGCTCATCAGGAGAGGCCGACTGGGTCGATTCCTCAGACGTCGGTCTGAAGCAAGAGGAGAGCAACCAAGGGCTCTTTCGCAATTGAGGGAGACCTAGGGGGAGGGGTCTTAAAGAAGCCAATCCCTGTGTGGAAGTATCAATACCATGGTCGGAGGACGTCGACAAGAAAAGATATTAAGGAGCTACATAGTGTCAACATTAAAATTTTGAAAACTTACAATATCGTTAACCATTTTTCAATAGAGAATTCTTATTTCAACATTCCTATCTTTTGTAAATTATAATAGAAAAAGATTAAGCTGGACTTGTTTTTTAGGCCAGATAGAAGGCTTCTGGTATAGGAGATAAGATCTCCTTCAACCTCAGCTGGAGATAAGATCTTTTTCGAACTTCAACATCAACAGAAGATAAGATCTCCTTCAACCTCGACTGAAGATAAGATCTCCTCTGAGCTCCAACTTCAACGTCGATTGGAGATAAGATCTCTTCCGAGCTTCAATGTCAATAGGAGATAAGATTTTCTTCAATCTCGGTGGAAGATAAGATCTCCTTCGAGCTTCAACTTCAACCCTCGGCTGGAGATAAGATCTTCCTCGAGCTTTACGTCAACAGAAGATAAGATCTTCTTCAATCTCAACTGAAGATAAGATCTCTTCCAAGCTCCAACTTCAACCTTAGCTGGAGATAAGATCTCTTTTGAAGCTCCAACTTAAACCTCAGTTGGAGATAAGATCTCCTCCAAGCTTCAACTTCAACGTCAACACGAGATAAGATCTCCTTTAACCTCGACTGGGGATAGGATCTCCCCTAAGCTCCAACTTCAACCTCGGTTGGAGATAAGATCTTTCTCGAGCTCCAACTTTAATCTCAGCTGGAGATAAGATCTCTTTCGAGCTTCAACATCAATAGGAGATAAGATCTCCTTCAACCTTGGCTGGAGATAAGATCTTCTCCGAGCTCCAATTTCAATCTCGATTGGAGATAAGATCTCCTCCGAGCTTTAACTTCAATGTTAATGCGAGATAAGATCTCCTTCAATCTCGACTGAAGATAAGATCTCCCTCGAGCTCCAACTTTAACCTTGGCTGAAGATAAGATCTTCCCCGAGCTTCAACGTTAACGTCAATAGGAGATAAGATCTCCTTCAACCTCAATTGAAGATAAGATCTTCCCTGAGCTTCTAGGAGCTTCAACCTTAATAGAAGATAAGATCTCCTTCAACCTTGGTAGGAGATAAGATCTCCTCCGAGCTTCAACCTCAATGGATGCAGAGTTTGAAAAAAAAACTTTGGCAATCATCTTTTTTGTACTCCCTTCCTTCGAATTTCAAACTCGAGAGTGGGGGAATTATTGTTGCAGATAAACCTCGCTCCCATCGAAGTCCAGTCTGACGCTTAGCGTAATATAACTGATAATCATGGAAGAGCTTTGATCAAAAATTCTTCCTCCAACGGTCGAACCCCAGTCGAATCCCTTCAGCGGTTGAACTCCTCCAACAGTCGAACTTCTTTTGGACTTCAGCCGAACTACTTTCAGACTCCTCCTTCAGTTGGATTTCTTCAACAGTCGTATTTCTCTAAGAGCCAAACTTCTTCCGAATTTTTCTAGCAGTCGGACTTTTCCAAGAGCCAAACTCCTTCCAAATTTTTTTAGTAGTCGAATTTCTCCAGGAGCTGAACTCTTTTCGGATATCTCCTTTAGTCGAATTCCTTTAGGAGCCAAACTCCTTCCGAACTCCTCCAACAATCAAATTTCTTCAGGAGTCGAACTCCTTCCGGACATCTCCTTCTATCGAATTTCTTCAGGAGCCGAACTCCTTCAGTGGTCAGATTTCTTTAGGAGCCGAACTCCTTCTAAACATCTTCTTCAGTTAAATTCCTGTAGAAGTCAAACTTTTTTCGAACTGCTCTAATAATCAGATTTCTTCAGGAGCCAAACTCCTTACGGACTTCTTCTTCAGTCAGATTCTGAATGCTTGCTTCCTTCGGATGGTTACGATTATCATTTATCAGTCTACTACAGGCTACCCCACTACCAAATGATTATGACTATCATTATTAGTCTATTATGAGCGACACCACTCTCCATAATAAATTTTATGTGTTCCAAAGCGGCCTACTATCGAATGGTTACAACAAGCTCTGTCTATAAAAAAGGATTCTTTAGATATATTTTCTCTAAGTTCTTGACTCTTTTCTCAAAACTCTACTGAATTCATATCCGAGCACTCCATTTCTGTTGGCCAGAAAAGATGACTTGATTGTCGGAAGGTCTTGCTGAATTCATACCCGAGCACTTCATTTCTATTGGCCAGAAGAGCTGACTTGATCGTCGGAGGGTCCTGCCGGAGCCACCACCACCAACTCCGGATGAGACTTTATTTTGCAAGTCACCGACGGTGACCTCTTCTTTCTCAACTCCAGCTCGATCCGATGTCAACCAGATTCTTCACCAATACTCACAAAAAAGGCTTTCTTTTCTCCTAGGTAGATTTCTTCCCATTGCTTTTAGGTTTAAAGTGTTTTTCATTTAGGATTCCTCTCTCCTTTACTGTTCTTCTTCTCTAGTCCTCCTTCATCTTCCTTGCTCTTTCTTTTCTTTCTTTCAGTCATGTCTTTCCAAGAGAGTACTTCTCTCGATGGTGGTAGAAAGAGGAAGACAGTTCCAGGTGATCAGAAGATCTGGTCGACTCAGCCCCTACTTGTGCTTGAGGTAGGTGATCCATCTCAGACAGCTGCTGAGGCTAGTACTTCTAACGATGATGGTTCAGAGTCTCCGATGAGTAAATTTTTAGACTATTTTGGCTCAGATACTGGGTCCTCCATTCCGATCGATGCTGATCTAAAGAAACTCAGGAAGAAGTATTTTATCCTTGAGAACTTTCAACTTATAGCCTTCAATCCGAGTGATCGTGTCACACAGTCTCCCGAAGTTTGTGTGGCCTTCTATGATGAAGCACTTCGATCTGGGTTGCATTTTTTCTTACATCCCTTTATTTGTAATATTTTAGATTTTTATAGGCTGCATCCAATCCAAGTCACTCCCAATGCCATTAAGATCATCTTAATTTTAATCATTTCCTGTAGCTTTATCATCATTGAGCTTAGGATTTTCTTCTTCAGGGTACTGTTCGTCTTGAAGAAGCATCTAATAGAGAAAGATTAGTGGTATTTTTCATCCCGACCTCATTATAAGTTCGGTCCTTTCCTTCCTTCTTCCATCCATGACCAGAAAGGTCGTTTCATTTTTGTTTGTTCTGACATCCCTTGAGTTTTAGTTTCAGTTAGGGCAAACCTCAGCTAAATTGGAACTCCTATAAACAAGTTCTGCCTGGGGATAAAGAGGCCTTTAAAGAGCTGCTGGGTATAAGGTACCCAAGTTAAGCCAGCTAATGATGGATCAATTATTGTTCAACTCTAGATCTCTCTCCAGGGTGAGTCGGTCGTTAGGTTTTCTTTAAATTTTCATATATGTGATTTTTTTGATAAGCACATCCCTTTTTGCTGTGGCAGCACTTATGAGATTCGATCCAAGAGGCTGGCAGAGCACAGGAAGAGGAAGCCAGAGCCCTCCAACCTTCCTCTTGCGAAGAGAGGAAAGAAAAAAGATGCTGCTATCTCCACCTCGGTGTCCCCCTGATCTACCCCAGCTTCTGCTTTGGGGATGCTAGTTATTAATGTGGTGCTTGTCAGCATCGTTGATAAGAGCACGATGTTGTCGTTAAGACACCACATTTATCAGTTTAATTTTAATTTTTTAAAAATAATTAAAAGTGCATAGATAGTAGCGAGTCGGGTCAAATCCATAGGAAATGCAGTATTTTTATTTTAAAATTTTTGATTTTATAAAAAATTTTTTTAAAAAAATTAAAGTCAAAAAATAGAATTATAAACAAAAAGTAGAATTTAAAAGATGCAGAAAGATAAACTTGGTACTAAGATCTACCAGTTAGATCTTAGCATCTACTTGCAATAAAAATAAAAAGTAACTAAAAGTAAAGAGCAAAAATTAAAATTATAATTAAAAGTAAAAAGCATGAATTTAAAGTACATAAAAATAAAATTTTGCATTAAATAATAGTTCATAATTTAAATATATATAATTATAAAGAATAAAAAATAAATAAGTAAAATTGTAACAAAAGGTTGAAGTGGATCTACATAGCCTCGTCGGGTAGATGGTTGGTGGATTTTTCTTTCTTCGTACTCTTCAAAGCATGCTTGCATCTCCTTCTTTTTTTTCTTTGGATCTGATCTTGATCTCAGATTGAAGTTAGCATAAAGATAGCATAGGAGACAGCTATTTTTCGCAGCACCCATTGCTTTGAAGCAGTCTTTAACCTAAGCATGGCTTCGATCCTATACCATTCTCTCTTTTTGATCGAAGATGATTGATTTTGAAGGCCTTGGGGTCTTTTTATAAGTGTTGGAGGGCTGAAACTTTTGATATCGAGCAATGTGGGACAAAAGCATCATGTATTGATCGGCATATGTGAAGAAATTCGAGTGAAAATCGAATTAAAACACTCATGGATTGCATTTCTGAGAGTTCTGGTCTTCTAGCCATCAAATTTGGATCAAATGATTCAAAAATTACCAAAAACTAGCATGTAATAGCCCAGATTGAATTGGATTGAAATCTAGCCATCAGATCATTTAATCGAGTGAATCTGGACCCTTGCATTGTTCCAAAACTCACACTAGAATCTTTTTCCCAATTGGATGGATTCTCAGCCATCGGATCTCAGGCGGAAGAGCTCAAGGCCATTGGATGGCACCTTAACTGTGCCCATGGACTATGTAGACCGCGCTTATCAAAGACCACTGCGAATCGCTGCACATCGTGCCTCATAAATTTTTGATTTTGTCCCTGTAGACCTCATGATATTTTTCATGGACCCTTTAAGCATCCACACCTTCCACGTCATCCACTAGTCCATCATGGACCGCGTGGTTTGATGACGCCAGGGTGACATCATGAAGGGAGAACTGGACGTGCCTTTTCTTTGTGCGTGGGTTGGGCTCTAAAGGTGGGCTGGCTTCTCATGCTGGGTCAGCTAACTGGCATGCTAGCTGGGCCTATCGCACCGGCTGAGCTGCATGTGGCGACTTGGTTGACTGAGTCGACTGAGCTAATTATTATTATTATTATTTTAAAAATTTATATCAGATCCATTTTAAATCAGATTGGCTCCAAACTTATTTTATTTTGACCAAAAAAATGAGCTCTTTTTATTGATGAATATATTTTCTAAAATAGATAAATAAAAATATTTAATTTTTAAAAATAAATATAAATTAATTTATAAATTAATATTTTTATTGGTGTATTTATGGTAATTATCATATCCCCCAACTTAAGCTTTACTCATCCTCGAGTAAAGAAAGAATTTAGTTTTAGATATCTTTTAGCTTTAGTATTTTGAATTTCATCAAGCAATTTTCAAAATGGCCATTAATGTTTAGTAGAGCACGAGTGAAGTATGTCATTAGGATATTAATACTTAACTAATATAAAAATTAAGTAAAGAATATTAAATTTTTTTAAATTTTTTTCTAAATTATCCCTATCTTTATCTTTGAATCATTTAAACTTTCATATGAGCAAGTATATTGCTACTTCCGTCCTTCATTTATTAAATTTTTTTATTCACATTGCCTACTTCTTGATGTAAATATCATTGCTTACCTAGACAATGAGATCCAGTTACTTGATGAAAAATCAATGTATATATATTTTTTAAATATTATACCATTATTTAGTGTCTTAATCTCTTAAACTTTTTATTTGATCCATGTAGCGAGTCTTGGGCAAATGACTCCCAAATTAGTTGGTTTTAGGGCACTAGATATATAGAATATCCCTCGAACTTACTAGCTCGAATCAAACAGGCTACGAGTTAAGACTAGCTTTATAATGAGCTTCTTTGTTCTTTTTATCTTTTGACATAAAATTTAATGCTTGCTTGGGCAAAGAGGCCCAATTATTCAATGAGAAGTACTTGAAAATTATTTTATTTAATTTTTTTATGAAGAAATGTATAGTTATCCTACACAAGCCCATAAAAATTAGACTCTTCTTTAATGTTGGTAGGATAAATCAGAAATACTCAAAAAAAAATATTTATATTCTAGATTTAACTTTTTATTAGATTTTCTTAATACTTGATTCTTCAATATCTCATAAATTCTCTGATTTATGCATTTATTTTTTTTTTAAAAGCTTAGTTCAACTTGATTCTTAAGCATAATCAGATGTTTAAATGCTAAATACTAATTTCTTTGAGGACTTTAAAATTTTAAAATTTTTATTGTTCTTTCTTCCAACTTAATTGACATTATCCTTAATGAAGAAGAAAAAAATAAAGGATATAATAAAGTATAGAAAAGAATACACCTGACTTAATATATTTTTGGTCCTGCATGGATCTTGAAAATTTGGCTCTCCCTCCAACTTTATTCAACATATCCTAAAAAAATAAATTAAAAAGATAAATTAGATGTAAGAAAACTAAATATTGGATTACCTTCCAACAATCGCTAAGTTTCCCATCTTCAGCCAGACATAATATAGCTTACTTATCCAGTGTCGAATACTGGATTGATAAATTTTAACGATTTTGGATTGTTAATCTCAGAAAGATAGTTTATGATCATTTTATTGATATATTCATTATTAATTTTGGAATATAGTTTGCGACCCCATTCTCAGACCCTTGTTTTCTAAGAATTTTTTCCATTTATTCTTCTAAAATGCTCATGTATTGATTTTTTGAATTAGGAGTTGAGTTTAATGCAATGGACACTGGAAGGGTGACTAAAGACGGGTTTAATTCTAGAGGTAAATTAATATGATCTTGTTTAAATAATTTCATTGACTCTTCATTGCATGCCCCTTGGTTTTTATAAGAAGAACCGGCTTTTAGGTTTGAAGAGAACAGGACTTTAGATTTATAGATCTCGGGTATATCATTTATTCTCTTCTTTTCTTTGTCTAACTTATTTAAACTGAAATCAGCATCAGTATCAGTTTCAGACTTAGATTCATCGATATGGCTAGTCTCAGTACTAACCTCTTCTTCTATATTCCTATTTTGGCTAGCATCAATACTAGTCTCTCTCGCCTGATCTTGGTATGGGTCCATAAGAATTCTATAATTTTTAAGTTTAATAATTACTTTAGCATTCTCAAATTGAAGATTCTTAGGTGGAGTATTGAATTGATGATTAAATCAAGATGGTTGGTAGATATTAAGTGGGCTGGTTATAATAATCGATTGGCTCGAGAATTGACCTAGTTCTATCCTCATAGTAGACACAGCTAGTTATCCTATTTGAGCTTCTAGCCTGATGATGGATTGCTGTTAAATAAAAATTAATTATTGAAATTGATTAAATCTATCGTCGGCTAGATTGATCTATTGAGGAGGTAGGTGTGTGGCTGATTATAATACAGTGACTAAAAAGATTGACTATGCTAACCACTATAATAGGCATAATTTTGGTGTTGGGGCCTATGTTGATAGTTTTGAATCGATGAAATTTGGGTCTAAGCCTAAGTCTATTGGAATATCCAAGAAAAATTAGGTTGGATCCTCCAATCTAGATTATATGTATTTGAAAATAGATCATTAACTTGTTGGAGTAGCCTTGTACAGCTTAGACTTATTCTTGGATGAAAGGTAGAGATTGTGCAGCTGTGAGACATTCACTCATATGATGGGTTGGGCTAGCATAGATTGAACAAATCTTCTGATAATTAGAGGGTGATGTATTTTGTGTAGAAGATTGTTGACTTAGAACTAGAAATTGATCTAATTTCTGGGCAAGTAGGTCTACTTTATTTATTAGGTTTAAATAAATCTTAGAATTAGATTCTGGATCATAGATTTTTTCCCGCTTTTGGTAGAAAAATAACGAAGCATGGCTAATTGAGTTTTTACTCAAGATTTCAAATAAAGTATAGGCTGTCCTCATTCTTATTCATGAATGTGCCTCCACAAGATGCATCTACCATCTGTCTATAATGATCTCCTAAATTCTCATAGAAAGCTTAAACTATTTATCACTTAGATAGACCATGATGTGGACATTTTCTTAGAAGTTTCTTAAGTCTCTCCCATGACTCGTGAATTTATTCTCCTGAAAGTTGAGCAAATCCAGTGATAGCTCACCTCATGGTGTTAGCTTGGCCTATGGGATAAAATTTCTTAAGAAATTTATATTATAATTCAGCCCAAGTTTTGATTGATCTTTCTATTATGCCAAGCTAGTACTTGACTTTATCTTTTAGTGAAAAAGAAAATAAAATTAGTCTAAGGGCATCATCAAAAAATTTTGGATTTTTACTGTAGAGCAGATTTCTAAAAATTTATCCAGATGCTTATAAGGATCTTCATTGGTATTTTCATAGAAAGATGGGAGCATCTGGATTATGGTTGGCTTGATCTCATAATGGATTACAGAAATATCAGATAACTGGATATAAGTCGATGGATTATATATGGAAGAAAAAAAATATTTCTTCATCTGCCTAGGTGATTTTTTAAGATTTCTAGCCATTTGATTATTGGATTTAATATAGTTCAGCCATTCAATTTTATGATTTGGTTCAATTAGATCAAAAAAAGCGATCTCCTACCATACATGTACTAGTGCAATCCTAACGTATGGTTCAAAATATTTTTTAGATTTTTTAATTATTTTTTATTTTATTATTATTTTAAATTTTTATTATTATTTAAATTATTTAAATTTTTATTTAATTTAATTTAATTTTATTTTTTATGGAGAAAAGAAGAAGAAAGAGAGGAGTTCTAAAGAAGAGATCCTAAGGAGTCCTAAAACTAAGAAGAAAGAGAAGAATTAGATATAATTAGATTTGATGTTTTAGTTAGCAATCAAGTTAGGTAATTAATCCTGATTAAGGGTTGTCCTAGATTTAGATAGCTCCTAATTGCCAAGGTCACCTTCAAGCCCTCCAAGTATAAGATCAGCCATTCAACTGGCCAGGTAAGTGTAAGATTGGTGGAAGTCCCTCTATTGCTTGTCTTAGACATTAATTATCTTGATCGGATAAGCTAACAGAACTGATTAAGTAACCACCTTTCTTCGAAAAGTAGTTCCTAAACTACTTGCCTTAGATACCAGTTAAATTGATTAACCCTAATCTGATCCAACTCTTAGAATTTCTTATCCTAATGAGCTCGAGTTCTTAGGGTTGATGTCTAATTAATTTTAAAATTAAAGATTAGGTTATGTAGATATTGGTTGATTGTTTGTGGATCAAGGAAGGATGATCAAATCTTCATCTTATCTTGATTAATGGGTTGTGTTCTTAAATTGATTTAAAGATGAATATGCACAATCACTTTCAAATAAGAGATTTTATGCAACTAAATTAGATACATGAAATTAATTGAACTTGAGAGGCATACCTTATCTCTAGTGATCATCAAAAAGAAAAAATAAAAATAAAACTAATATAATGGATGATCTAAGCAGTTAAGATTTTTACTCTTATTATGAAGCTTTTAATTAGATTTAAATGAATATTTTTTAAATTAATTTAAAAATAAAATAATAATAAAAAATCTAGGATTAGAATTGATCTTACCAAGCAAAATTGGTAGCTATCTTCCTTCTCCTATTTTTTTTGCTTTTTTTTTTTTGCAAAAGAAATAACAAAATTAGTAAGCTATATTTATAGAAAAATTTAAAAATTTAAAAATTAATTTATAAAAAATTAAAAAAATTAAAAAAATTTAATGCTCATACCTTTTCTAACAATGGCGTCAAAAACTTGATAAGAGCGTGATGTTGTCGTTAAGACACTGTATTTATCATTTTAATTTTGACTTTTTAAAAATAATTAAAAGCACATAGATAGTAGCGAGTCGGATTAAATCCACAGGGAAGATAGTATTTTAGTTTCAAAATTTTTGATTTTATAAAAAGAAGAAGAAAGATTTGAAAAATAATTGAAGTTAAAAAATAGAATTATAAATAAAAAAAATTTAAAAGGTACAGAAAGATAAACTTGGTACTAAGATCTACTAGTTAGATCTTAGCATCTACTTGCAATAAAAATAAAGACCAAAAATTAAAATTATAATTAAAAGTAAAAAGCATAAATTTAAAGTATATAAAAATAAAATTTTGCATTAAATAAGAGTTCATAATTTAAATACATATAATTAAAAAGAATAGAAAATAAATAAATAAAACTATAACAAAGGGTTGAAGTGGATCTGTATAGCCTCGTCGGGAAGGTGGTTGGTGGACTTCTCTTCCTTCATACTCTTCAGAGCATGCTCAAATCTCCTTCTTCTTCCTCTTTGGATCTGATCTTGATCTTAGATTGAAGTTAGCGTAAAAATGGCATAGGAGACAGCTATTCTTTGCAGCACCCGTTGCTTTGAAGTAGTCTTTAACCCAAGCATGGCTCCCATCCTATATTGTTCCCTCTCTTTGATTGAAGATGATTGATTTTGAAGGCCTAGAGGTCTTTTTATAAGTGTTGGAGGGCTGAAACTTTTGATATCAGGCAATGTGGGACCAAAGCATCAGGTATTGATCGGCATATGTGAAGAAATTCAAGAGAAAATTGAATTAAAACACTCATGGATCGCATCTATGAGAGTTCGGGTCTTTTGGTCATCAAATCTAGATCAAACGGTTCAAAAATTACCAAAAACTAGCATTAATAGCCTAGATCAAATTAGATTAGAATTTGGCTGTTGGATCATTTAATCAAGTGAATTTAGACCCTTGGATCGTGCCAAAACTCACACCAGAATCCTTTTCCCAGTCGGATGGATTCTCAGTCATTAGATCTCAGGCGGAAGAGCTCATGGCCATTGGATGGTGCCTTGATTGTGCCCGTGGACCATGTAGATCATGCTTACTGAAGACCGTAGTGAATCGCTATGCACCGCACCTCATAAATTTTTGATTTTGCTCCTGTAGACCCCATGATATTTTTCATGGACCTTTTAAGGGTCCACGCCTTCCACGTCATCCATCGGTCCATCGTGGACCGCATGGTTTGATGATGCCAGGGTGATGTCATGGAGGGAGAACTGGGCGGGCCTTTTCTTTGCGTGCGGGCTGGGCTCTGAAGGCAGGTTGGCTTCTTATGCTAGGCCAGCTAACTGGTGCACTGGCTAGGCCATCGCATCGGCTAAGCTGGGTGCTTTGGCTTGGTTGAGCACGTCGGCTTGGCTAAATGAGTCGGCTGAGCCGATTTTTATTTTTATTATTATTATTTTTCTTTGAAAATTCATATTGGATCAGTTTTAAATCGGATTGTCTCCAAACTTATTTCATTTTGATCGAAAAGATAAGCTCTTTTTATTGGTGAACCTAAAATAGATAAATAAAAATATTTAATTTTTAAAATAAAAATAAATTAATTCATAAATTAATACTTTTATTGGTATGTTTATGGTAATTATCAACTCTCCCTTCTCCTGCATCATCTTCGATGTCCCGGGGACATCGACCATCTACCGAGGTGGTTCGTCCACCTCCCAAGGAGCTAGTGACTCGCCCGTGGTTAGGCTCAACTACTGTACCACCGAGTTCTAGTCCATCAGCTGCATCGATCTTGACACCTACTTAACAGGCTTGACCTTCTGGAGGATTGAGAATACCTGAGGTTGACCCATCGTCAACCTCTACCATTAAAATCGACCTCGCCCAAGCTTTCCTGCAAGATATGGCAATGCTCGGTAGGGACTTGTTGTATGCCGTGATGTTGCAACGGGACATGAATTCCCACAGGAGGAACCTTGGGCTGAGGAGCTGGTCAACTTCGATTTTAGCAGTATTTTGGATGTAAGAATTTCTCTCTCTCTCTCTCTCTCTCTCTCTCTCTTCTTTTTCTTTTTTTTTTTCATATCAATTTTTTATCGACCTAACATTATCTTTTTCCATTTTGTCAGTCTACTGTGTACTTCAGAATGTTTATTAAGCACATCGCATGGCTTATCGAGAATAAGAAGTCCATGGAGGAGGCGCTGTAGTCCACAAAGGATTGCTTGATGGTGGTGGAGGAAAAAGCCATGAAGGAGGCCAAGGTCTCCGAGGAGCTAAAGAAATAGCTCTAGAAGAAACTGGCCACAATAAAGAAAAAGAATAAAGCCTTAATGAACCACCAAAGAAAGACCAATAAAGGAGAGAAGAGGCTGCTGGAGCTGCAGTAGGAGGTCTTCAAGATTCCTAAGCTAGAGGCCAAAGTGAAGGAGTTGGAAGAGATGGTGTGCTCCTAAGATGACATGCTGGCCGCTCAAGATAAGGCCCTCCTGGTGTACCAAAGGGACGTGGAGCGCTTGAAGGCCGCTATTGCTGGAGCTGTGGAGGACTACAAATCCTCCAAAGCTTTTCAGGAGGAAGTTACAGAGGCTTCGAGAGAGGCCTTCGACAACAGGTTTAATAGCTGCAAGGATCTGGTTGGGAAGCTCTTTTTCAACTTAGACTTGAGCGATGTTATCCAAAAGGCCGATCTTACACTGGTGTCGGAGGCAGTCGCTCAGCTAGTGCTGGATGTAGCTCCTCCTGCAGATGCACCTCAACCTACCCCTGAGGTGATTCCTGAGCAGCTCCCTCCTCCTATTGAGGCTCCAGCTCCTATAGAGATCTTAGCTCCTGCCGAAGTCCCAACTCATGCTGTGGCCCCAGTTGTTGAGGTCATATCAGTGGAGGATGACTAGATGGCTGCTCTTGCAAAAGCTCTTGTGGATGTTTGTTTTTTGTAGCCCTCTTCTTTTTTTCTTTTCATTTACTATCTTTTTGTATCAGTCCAGTTCAGGATTTTTGCAAGAATTTTTTCAAAGTAATGAAAAATTCCTTTTTCATATGACTATTTGTGTTTGTGTATGATGTCGGATATTTTTAATCTAGTGTAACCCAATGTGGGGGTACAATAATTTTTTATTCAAAATTTTTTTTCTAAGTCATGTATCACAAATAATAATTGACTTTTAATCAAGTTCATTTTGGTTGACCTCGGTCGGATCACGATGTGGATTGCCTTAGCAATTGTATGCATGCAATAGTATTCTTCAACTAGGAGTTGAACTTTAATTAAAACTGATTAGAAGTTTAGGAGTACCATTACTTGAATTTGGAATTGGCAGGTCAGTTTTTTCTTTCACTTTATAGGAGTCCAATGGACTGCTTTTCAATTTCTTTTTTAACCTCAACCCAAAGATCGGTATTTTATAGAACTTCAAGATAACCTCGATATGAAGATCGGTATTCTATAGAACTTCAAAATAACCTCGATCCAAAGATCGGTATTTGATAAAACTTTAAGATAACCTCAATCTAGAGATCAATATTTTATAGAACTTCAAGATAACCTCGATCTGAAGATTGGCATTTGATAGAACTTCAAGATAACCTCGATCCGAAGGTCAGTATTTGATAGCACTTCAAGATAACCTCAATCTGGAGATCACTATTTAATAGAAATTCATGATAATCTCGATCCATAGATCGGTATCTAATAGAGCTTCAAGATAACCTCGATCTGAAGATCAATATTTTTCATTGATAGAAAAATCT
This sequence comes from Cocos nucifera, assembly GCA_006176705.1. Classification (NCBI taxonomy): domain Eukaryota; kingdom Viridiplantae; phylum Streptophyta; class Magnoliopsida; order Arecales; family Arecaceae; genus Cocos; species Cocos nucifera. The sequence goes on along the minus strand of QRFJ01002785.1, from coordinate 52,835 downwards.
TATCTCCTTTTGTGCCCTTTGGGGCTCTACCAATTTGAAGATCGATTTTTAATAGTAGAAAGATCTTATCTCCTTTTGGATTCTTCAAAGCTTTACCAATCTAGAGATTGGTTTTCAATAGTGGAAAGATCTTATCTCCTTTTGTGCCCTTCGAAGCTTTATCAATTTGGAGATCAATTTTTAGTAGTAGAAAGATTTTATCTTTTTTTAGGCCCTTCAGGACTTTATCGATCTGAAGATCGATTTTTAGTAGTAGAAAGATCTTATCTCCTTAGGGGCCCTTCAGGGCTTTACCGATCTAGAGATCGATTTTTAATATATAGTGAAAAGATCTTACCTCCTTTTAAGCCCGTTAGGGCTTTACTGATATGGAGATCGATTTTATTGCGATGTAGTTTGTCCTCATTTGGCTAGAGTATAGCATTCTTCAAATTTGCTTGATTTTTTATCGAAGTGGCTAAAAGATGATTCAATATTTTGAAAAATTATCTTCAATGAGATAAAATTTTTAGAGCCTTTATTCAAAATTTATTGATGACACATTCTGAGATTTTCTGCATTTCATATTCTCAAAATATTCGAGCCATCTAAGTTCTCGATCCTGTATGCCCCTAGACAAATCACTTCGGTGATTTGGTATGGTCCTTCTCAATTTGGGGCAAGTTTTTTCTGTTCTAAGGGTTTTGAAACTTTAGTTTGGTAGAGGATCAAATCATCTTGATGGAAGATTCTTAGCTTTACCCTGGCGTTGTAGTATCTGGCCACCTTTTGCTTGTAGGTTGCCATGCAAATTTGACCCCTTTTCTTGATTTCTTCTAGCAGGTTGAGATCAGTTTTCAATCGATTTGAGTTGCTTTCCTCATGAAAATTTTTTATTTTTGGTCTTGGAAGGCCAATTTCCACAAGTATCACTGCCTCTACTTCAGATATGAGCTTGAAAGGCATTTCTCCAGTTGGTTATCTAGGATTAGTTCTATATGCCCAGAGGACATTATACAATTCATCTGCCCAAAGATCTTTGGCTTTAGTGAGCCTGACTTTCAATCCTTGGAGAATCATCCGATTTATGATTTTAACTTCTCCATTTGATTGTGGACGCCCTATTGAGGTTAACCTATGGTTAATGCATAGCTCAGAATAGAATTTCTTAAATTTTACATTATCGAATTGCTTCTCGTTATTGATAATAATCACCTATTGTAGATCAAAATGATAGATGATTATTTTTTGGACAAAGTCTCGTATCTTTTTCTTTATGATTTGTGCCAATGGTTCAGCCTCCACCCATTTAGTAAAGTAATCGATAGTTACCACTAGAAATTTTCTTTGTTTTGTTGCCATAGGGAATGGTCCAAGAATGTTCATCCCTTAGATGATGAAAAGCCAAGGAGCCATAATTGATATGAGTTCGATAATTGGTTGGTGTTGAATATTTGTATACCTTTGGCATTGATTGCACTTATTAACAAGGTTAGCAATGTCGTTCTGTATGGTTGGCCAATAATAATCCTATTGGATTATCTTATATGCCAGGGATTTGCTCCTAAGTGATTGCCATAGATTTCTTTATGAACCTATCGAAGAGCATAATTGGTCTCTAAGGATCTTAGACATAGAAGCAATAGGAAAGAGAATGATTTTTTATATAGTTTTCCATCTAGAATGACGTATCATGGAGCTTGCCTCTTGATTTTTCTTGTATCAACAAGATCATCGAGCAACAGCCTCCTATCTAAGTAGTCCATTATAGGATCTATCCAGCTTGGTTCATGATTCACTTGAGCAACTATTAGAACTTCTGTGTTGGGCTTTTTAAGGACTTTGATGAATACTTTTTGATTGAGATCAGAAAATCCTAATATGGCTAAGTGCGATAGGGCATCAACTCCAGCATTTTTTGATCTTGGTATTTGCGTGATCTTAAGGTCGTCGAAATTTTTGGATAATTTTTTTATGTTATGCAAATATTGATACATAATAAAATCTTTGACTTCAAATTGACCTCGTACCTATCCGATGATAGGTTGGGAGTCTGTAAAGACCTTGGGCCTTTTGATGTTAAGCTCTTTGGGCATTCTGAGTCCTACAATGAGGGCTTCATATTCAGCACCATTGTTAGAATCCTTGAAATTGAATCTTAGTGAATGTTCAGTGATAGCTCCTTCTAGACTAGCTAAGATTAAGATGGCTCTGCTCCTTTAGGCGTTAGAGGCTTCGTCTACATACAAAAGCCAATAAGATTCTCTAATAGTCTCTCCAAGGATTTTTGGGATCAAGTCTTCTTTAAGTATAGAACACTCTACCATGAAGTCGGCCAACACTTGAGCTTTCGTGGAAGATCTGGACTGATAATAAATATCAAATTCATTGAGTTCAATGGCCCATTTGGCCGATCGATTGGATATGTCAGATTATTAGAGGACCGATCTCAATGGTTGGTCAATCAAGATGATAATAGAATAAGCTTGGAAATATGGTTGAAGCCATTTGACTATTATGACCAAGGAATATATCATTTTCTTGGTTCTGAAATATCGAGTTTTTGCATCTTGTAATAGTTTGGTGGTGTAATAGATAGATCTATATATTACTATATCATCTTGGACTAGAACTGAGCTAATAGTGTTAGGTGAGATAGATAAATATAAAAATAAATCTTCACCTTAGACTAGTTTTGACAGTACATAACGAGATTGGGCCAAGGTATACCTTGAGTTTGTCAAAGATAGATTGATATTCCTCTGTCCACTTGAAGTCTTTGATTTGCTTTAAGATTTTAAAAAATGGAAGGCACTTTTCAACTGATCTAGATATGAATCTACTGAGTGATGCTACTTGTCTGGTAAGCCGTTGCACTTCTTTTAAAGAGCTTGGGGGCTTCATTTCAAGTAATGCTTGAATTTTCTTAGGATTTACCTCTATCCCTCTCTAGGCTACAAGAAAATCAAGAAATTTTTCAACCGTTACTTCGAAAGTATACTTATTGGGGTTAAGCTTCATCTTGTATTTACGGAGCTCCCCGAATGCTTCTTCCAGGTCGGTAATATACCGATCTTCTTCTGTGCTTTGGACCAACATGTCGTTAACATATACCTCCATATTATGATCGATTTAGTGCTTGAAGACTTTGTTGACCAAGCACTGGAAAGTAGCACTTGCATTTTTCAAACCAAAGGATATCATTTTATAATAGTACAAATCTTTATTGATGATAAAATCTATATTTTCTTCATCTATGGGGGCCATCATGATCTGATTGTAGCTAAAGAAGGCATCCATGAAGCTTAATAGTTTGTGCCTAGAGGTTGCATCTACCAATTCTTCAATTTTTGATAGAGAAAAGCTATCCTTGGGGCAAACTTTATTGTGGTCAATAAAATTGATGCAGATTCTTCATTTTTTGCTTACTTTTTTAACCATCATGACATTGACTATTCAGTTCAGGTATTATGCTTCTCTGATGAATTCTACCTTCAAAAGTTTATCGACTTCTTTATCTATTGCCTTTTGCCTTTTTGGAGCAAAGTTTCTTTTCTTTTGTTTCACTGGTTGGTGTTTGGGGTCGATATTCAACTTATACATAATGCGTTGGTAGGAATTTCAAGCATATCTGAAGCCGATCATGCAAATACATCAGCATTTTGCCAAAGAAAGAATATTAATTTTTTTGATGTTGGTATTTAGCCGAGCTCCTATCTGAATGGTTTTCTGTGGATCTTTTTCTAACAGGACGGTGACAAGTGGCTCAGCAGATTTACCTCATCCTTTTCCATTCTAATTCTCAAGCTCTCGATCAAGAATTTTGATTGGTGCATTTCCAATGGGCTCATTTATTTTTGAAGCTATCAGAAAATATTATCCAACCATCATTTGATCTCTATGCATTTCTCTAATGCCAAATTTGGTCGAAAATTGGACCAGCAGGTGGTAAATTAAAATTACTGCCTTTACAGTGTTAAGCTTAGATCAGCTAAGAATGGCATTATATGCAGACGGTATCTTGACGATCAGGAATGTAAGTTGCACAGTTGACTGACATGGTTCTCTTCCAGCAATGACTGGCAGCATGACCTCTCCTTCGACCACCACCGAGTTGCCTGAGAATCCGATCATGGGCCGCCAACTTGTCTCAGTTTATTTAGAGTATTCATTTTTGAGATAGCATCATAGAATAACACATCTATTAAGCTTTTATTATCTACTAAAATCTTTTTTACATTTTAATTTATTATTATCATGGAAACGATAATAGCATTATTATGGGGTGTTTGAACCCCCTGAGCGTCATTGTCAAAAAAGGATATAATATTTTCGGGATGTTATCTCTTAGGAGAAGGACTCCTGGATGCCCTCTGAGGATCGCTGCCTTTTGAGATCATGTTAATAACTCCAGTAGTCGGCAGATTGTGCTCAGCAGCATCGTCAGACTTTTAGCGTGGTTCCAGAGTTTGGTTTGCTCGATCTTTGACATACTTGTCGAGATTGCCTCAATAAATCAAAGCTTCAATCTCATTCTTGAGCTGGTGGCATTCTTCAGTATCATGCTCATGGTTCCGATGGAAGCAACAGAATTTGCTCTTATCTCTTTTAGTAGGCGGAGCCTTCATGGGATTGAGGCGACGAAGATATTCTTGATTCTCAATCTCGATCAAAATCTATGATCGAGGAGCAGAAAGAAAAGCATAGCTATCAAATTTTTGAGGTGGGCTTCGAGACTTTGGAATTTTTTGAGGTGGTTCACTGGTGCTCCCTTGGTTCTTCGGTCCTTCCTCATGGGGCTGGTTCTTTTCTTTTTTATTTTTCTTCTTCTTGCTCAGCTTTTCTTCTTCCTCCGCATGGGCATACATTCTAATTCGAGTTAACATTCCCTCATAATTTTTTAAAAAGTTCTTGTTGAGAGAGAAGACTAGTCAGTAGCTCCTGAGTTTTCACTTCAATGCCGACATGGCGATGGACTTATTAAAATCTATTACCTCTAGAATGACTGCATTGAAATGGGTCATGTGCTCATGGAGGGACTCATCCTCCTACTGCACTATAGAGAAAAGGCTATCCGTGTACTTTAAGTGAAGATGATTGCTTCTAAAATAGGCTATAAAGAGCCCGCTCAATCGATCAAAGGATGAAGTGGACCCCGGATGGAGTCTAGAAAACCATACTCTCGTGGACTTCTTGAGAGTAATAGGAAAGGCCATGTAGAGAAGGGCATCGATGGTCCTTGAAGCCTCATAACTTCCTTGTACCTCTCAAGATGGTCTTGAGGGTCCATGGAACTATTGAATAGCTCCAGTGTAGGCATTTTGAACTGGAAAGAAATCGGTTCGCTCAGAATTTCAGTAGAGAATGAAGATTTGAGGTGAAAATTCTTCTTACTCTGAGAAAGTCCTCCAAGTTGTATTTTTTTAGTCTTTTTTCAAGATCTTGAAGCTTTTGCTCAAGACCCGCTTCCCATAGCAACTTCTTGCTATAGGAAGTTGATTCAGCTTTATAGAATTATTTTTCTTAATCAAGAAGTTGCTCTGGATGAAATTCTTAAGGGGCTGGAAGATGGCTAGTTTGCGATGTAGCCTCTTGAGGAACAAATTCTTGCCGTCGCTCCGTTGTTTGTTGGAGCTATTGCATGGCATTGGTGAGGGTCTGGACTTGCTGTATCAAAAGATTGAACTATTGTGGGTTGATCGTTGTCGGAGGATAGGACTGGACCATCTTCGGAGGGGCTCTTGGATAAGATGGAGTCAAGTTCTATGCCTTTTTTATCATTTTCATGAAATTTGGATAAATTTTCTTCCTCTAGCACCAATCTATTGTAATAGAGCTTTAGATTATTGAGAAGAATTCACACTAGAGAGCTGATCTAGAATCGGGTTGACGTGGTTTATAGACCAACCTACAAGAAAAATCCTAAAAATCGATGGGGTATCCTCCGATTTAGGATCCTCTGATGCCTAAGTCAGTTGAGGCTCTAAGAATCGATAATGAAAATAAAAGACTGAAATGCAATAAAGCGGATTTGAGTAAAGAGGGTGGTTCGACCTTTCTTCAGTGAAAAAATTGAGAGCAGATTTCAACAGAGTGTTGACTCTGTGAATCTTGTGCTTACCTCTGAAAGGGTACCCTGCTCTTTTATTTATAGGAGGTTTGCTTAGGCCTTAAGAAAAATTTGTTAGGTCATTAGTTTGTTATAACAGAATGGCCAGCTGGATAGTAGTTGTAGGCCATTTACCTAGATGGCAATTAACTATAGTATGGCTAGATGATAGCTTTGACTGGTTTGGAGAATGACTGGTGCTCGATCAGTTTTGGATCATATCAAGGTCGGTGTTTTACCAATCTCGTTAATATGGTGAGGTCAGTGTTTTACCAATCTCGTTAACATGGCAAGGTTGGTAATAAACTGATCTCGACATGATAAAGCTGGATGGTATTTTCTCCTGCTATGTTCGTGACATCGATTTTTTACTGATCTTGAGATAATAGAACTAGTAGTAGGGATAAAGTAAACCTAATCTCGTACTCAGCTATCGAGTGATTTACTGTTATCATTGAGACGGTATAAATCCAATCTTCGATGGAAGGACTATTGACAAAGGCAAGCCGCCAACTTTCAAGATGGTGAATTACTAGTCTCATTTTGTGCGGTCCATTTGAGGTCGATTGAGGATCGATCTCGATTTATAGTGACTCCAAATATCGTTGAGAGTGGTGATTTATTGGTCTGACTGGTATGGTTGGTATATTACTGATATGAATCTACTATTAGAGCAATGCGTCATACTTGGGCATGGTATGGATTACATCAATTTTTAAATCAATGTTTTGCTGATCTGGAGCTGGTATCCATCATCATATCTTTAGTAGTCATCTGAATTGACAACCTCTCTAATGATGCCACGTAGCCAGTGATGATTGTTCATACCAACAGATTTAGATTTTAAATATCTTATCTATTTAATTCATTTAATATTCAGGTCAGATTCAGTCAATTAACCTGTTAATCCATTTAAGACATGTTTAATGCGTTTAAGACATGTTTAACCTATTTAAAATATGCTTAACCTGTTTCTAAATTATGATCCATTTAATCTGACTTGTTTGACCAGTTTAATCTGTTTAACCTATTAAAAATATATTTAATTTATTTAACCTAATTTGACATGTTTAATAAATAAGTTAAGCAGGTTGGATTGGGTTGGGCTATTTGTTTCATAAATAAATCGAGTTTAGATCTAAATTTTTAATCTATATAATAAATAGATTGGATTTGGATTGATAATTTTTTGACCCAACCTCTATCGATCCGATCCGTATATGATCCATTCCAACCCAATTGCCATTCCTAGTGACATCACGTTGTAGATATTTCTATTATGCTCTTTCTTCTAGTTAGCCAACAATATCCTATTCCATTTGTTCTTTGTAAAATGTTTTGAGGGCTCTTAAGTCTAGAAAATCCCAGGCCCTTATATGATGGAGCTTCAAAATTTATGTACAGGATTTGGACATTATTTTTTTTCTTTCATTTATGGAATTTGGCGCAAGATTTAATATTTTGTAAATCTTTTAAAGATGATTCCTATCTTCTCCCATTTAACTACCCCAACCCAATCCTCTCAACACTTTTTCATGTTGAGTCAATATCCCACTTGTGCACCTAAATATTGTCCTTGAGTTCCAAGAATCATGAGACATCAACATTTTTCATCAACCCACAGTCTTGTAAGGCCTTCAACATGCTGGCAACAAATCCAGCCTAAGTATCATGTCACAAGATTTTATAATTCCTCATAAAAATTTTTTTTCCCTCCACTTTTTATGGTATAAAAATAAAAAGGAGACTGTCCAGATTCTCTTGCTCATGCTCATTTCTTGTCTTTGTGGTGAAGTTATGTAGAAAGTCACAGAAATTTCATTTTTAAACTAAATTATCTTTTAGAATATGCTTATCCCCATTATCCATTGGTATATGTTTATAGTAGACGTGCATGTGTGCTTGCAGGCATTTGTGACCATGGAGAAGGACTTCGTGATTTTGGTTAATAATTTACAAATTATTTTCTTGCTTATGAGCTAACTATGCATTGTATTTTTTTTTTCAAGATAAAGTTTGATGATAGATGATTCCTATGACTCCTACTACTAATTTAGTTCATTTTCTTTATTTTATCTAATCAGGACAAGAGTGACTTTTTTCATCAAACCATATAGGAGGTATTTTTTATTTTCTTTAAAAAAGTTAAATATTCATTAGTGTTCAATGTCTTGGATGAGAAGCTCTTGTCCTTTCATTGTTTTGTTTACAAAGGAGCAAAGGATTGCAATCATTTATCGATCCTCATTATTCTTTTGTGTATTTGGTGATACTCGGTTACTTATTTATGTCAATGTCATCTGACCATATATGGTAAAAATTGGCAAATTAGGTGGTTTCAAGATGCAAATGAAAAGGGATTACTTTGTACCCAGAAAAGGGATTACTATATGTATGCACATAATCCCTTTACCAAGTTGGCTAGTTATTTAAAAAAAAATACTATAGTTAAGAATCATTGCTGAAAGTTTACAACACAACTTTTAGTTTAGTAAAAAATGCTACTAAATCTTCTTTTTCTGATAGTGCCCAAGCCAAGCAAGATTGGTAATCATATAGTTGATGAACTTTTCATATACATATAAAGGATATTGATACATATCAGAACCAACCATAGCCGATGTGGCAGAACTAACTGATCAGAGCCCACCACGAGTTTTCTAGGAAGCTCTTACATTAATCAACTAGTTTCTTGCATGTGGCTACTCTGAAGATGCCTGAATCTCCTACCATTTGATTACAACTAGCTCATAATGGTGGAACAGCCTCTATGACCACAAGATATGCAGGAGAACAGCCTCATGATATCTTCAGGATATGGAAGTAGTTATCTGATATGACCACCTTGGCATATCCCAAGATTCCATCATGATTGGCTCTAGCCCTTTCCTATATAAACATACTGGAGGGATCCTCCAGGTAAGTCCAAGCTCAGTCGAGTTAAATGAGTCTCGACACTTCTAGGTTGAGTGAAGTCTCTTTATGACGAAACTTCGTGAACTCTCTAGGCTCTCTCTTTCTCTCTCACTTTCTCTCCATCTTCCATTCAGAACCTCTCTTGTTTATTTGAGAGTAATTTGACATAGGCATCAGAGGGTCTCCCATCAAAAAAATCTCTGGCAAGTGGACTTTCCTTACCTTTGAAGTTTCAGGGCCCGACTTCAAAGTTGGAGCAAAGATTTGGCCACCATCATCTACTTCAAGATCTCTAACTAGCTTCTTATGTCCTAAGCCACCTTGTTGAACTCTCCAGCACATTAGCCAACTTGATGGCCTAGTCAAACCAATCCTCAGTGGTAACAAATTGATGCTAAAATAAGGGTTTTGATTCCATTATCGGAGGTTCTACTCGATGGCACCACCATGAGATCATGAAAGGTACAAGTGGTACCATCCACCGCTCATCCTGATAAGCTTGTAGAGAGTCTTATGGCTTTATATAGAGCCCTCAGAAGGCTCTTCCTCCTCTAGATGTGTAGATAGCTTTGGTAGTCATAGCTGATCAATCCCAATTACTCTTGCATCATGTTCAGGAATTGACTACAATATTCTAGAGCCTACAGCAACCATCCAATAGTAGGAGACTTGCATACCGGACAATCATGGAGCCCCAATATGGTTGAGCCTTCCACTTCCCCTAGAGTCTGGGTTAAAGTCATTACTCCACTCCTTGAGTTTCAGGAGAGCTCCTTATGGTCACTAATCCTCTCATCAAAGCCTTAAGTGAGCCTCTTACCACTATCATCCTTATTCACAAAGTTCAAGGAAGGCACCCTGTAACCATCACTATCATTTATAAAATATAGTACTCATCCTTCGATTCTTCTGCTTCTTCATAGGAGGATTCGATCATTGGTGGCTCTTTGTCCTACTGATCTGAGAAAGCCTCCATAAGGAAAGATATCATTGGTGAAAGCTCCAAGAGATAGATTGGTACCTCAAAGTGCTGTAGCATTACCAACCTACATTAGGAAATGATCTGAACTTCTCCACCATGCCTCCAGTCTTGATGAGGATCATGGAGAAGCTCATTCCTCCTTGGATTAAGATGCTATCGTTAGAAGCCTATGATAGAACTATACAACCTCTACGATCACCTAGAGAGCTACAAGGTTCTCATAATGCTGCAAGGAGTTCGATGATGTGCAAGGTGTTCCCTACCACTCTTTGAAAGGCTGCCTGAATGTAGAATATTGAGCTTCAACTAAACTCCATCCACTCCTTCAACGAATTTAGCAGGATATTTGTTGCTTGGTTTAAGAGCAGTAAGAAGTAATGGAAGGCCTCTAACACCCTCTTTACTATTATGTAGATAGATAATGAGTCCCTTCAAGGCTTCATCAACTGCTTCAACATGGTGACATTAAGGATCTATGGCCTGAACCACTTGGTCATTATGTCGGGTCTTAGGAGGGGTTGAGATCGAGCTGCTCCCCCTTCTCCCTCAAAAAGAGTTCCCAAGGGACTACACAAATATTGAGGGGGCTATAGTAGAACGACGCACTGAGAAAGCCAATAAGAAGAAGAAGAAGAATAAGTGGACAGGGGATAACCTGGATGAGCCTTAAAAGAAGCCTAAGAAAAAAGGGAGGCATTGTTGCTAATACAGGAACCCTCCTTGAAGGTTCAAATGATACAAACCTCTCAACACCTCCTAAGGAAAAATTATGATGGAAATAAAAAATAGGGAGTATATTAAGTGGCCCAAGAGAATGAAGCCTAATGCTTGGAGAGATACGAGCAAGTACTACTACTTTCATCGGAATTATGAGCATGACACCAAGAACCATCGCCAATTGAAGAATGCAATTATGGTCCTCATCAAATGAGGCTTCCTCTCTGCCCATGTCAACCTTCTACAAGATTGAGATGATCATGGTCGAGGACTACTTTCTTTGGAACTATAGCTTCATAACCGATTTACTACTGCAACCATCAACACCATCTTGGATAGACTGATAGTCGGTGGAATCAACTTATGCGTGTGAAAGATCTATACTCAGATAGTCCAGATTAGAAGCCTAATACCGAAGAGGCAAAGGTCAAATGAGATCATCTCTTTCTTAGATGCTGATTTTGAGAGCACCAAACCCCCCATGACAATGCTGTTATAGTTTCCCTTGCCATGCAAACTATATTGTAAAACACATTATGGTTGATAATGGAAACTTAACAAATATTTATTTTATGATGCCTTTTGCAAAATGAAGAGGCAAAGATTGGACGAGGTCATCTCCTTCTTAGATGCTGATTTTGAGAGCATCCAAGCCCTCCATGACAATGCTGTTATAGTTTCTCTTGCCATGCTAACTATATTGTAAAACACATTCTGGTTGATAATGAAAACTTAACAAATATTTATTTTATGATGTCTTTTGCAAAATGAAGAGGCAAAGGTCAGACGAGGTCATCTCCTTCTTAGATACTGATTTTGAAAGCATCCAAACCCTCCATGACAATGCTGTTATAGTTTCCCTTACCATGCTAACCATATTGTAAAACACATTTTGGCTGATAATGAAAACTTAACAAATGTTTGTTTTGTAATGCCTCTTACAAAATGAACCTATCGAAGGATCGAATTTGAAAAATTAAATCTTCTTTGGTTAGGTTCTTTAGAGATCAAATTGTTGTAAAAGGTGTCATATCCCTTCTTATCACTACTAGATAGGTATTGAGGCAGACCATTGATTTTCTAGTGGTTAAGGTCCCCTTGGCCTATAATGCAATACTGGGATGATTCGGCCTAAATGCCTTATATGCCATCATTTTCATCTACCATCTTTTGATAAGGCTTCCAACTACTAATAGCATAAGAGAAGTCCAAAGTGACCAAGTGCTCGCCCAATAATATTATTGGGAGGACCCTCACGAGTACGAAATATGGATCTCCATCCAAGATCGCAACTCCATTAATGATGATGTCAATACCACAATAGAAAAAAAAAGAGAAGTGCACAAAAGATATAATCAAATATATGGATCAGCCTAAGGCTTACCTCCATGGGGCATGCAAGCTTTATAATACAAAAAAAGAAAAATACAAGAGGAGGTCACACTCTCTCAACTCTCATACATGAATCTCTCTCTCTCAATAAGAATTATAATCCCTCAAAGCTCTGAAAAATCCCAAGGAGGACCCTTTAATGCTCCTGAAGGCTCATCAGCTGCTACACAATGAATACCTCTAGCTTCATTGGCTATTAGACCCTTTTAAAGGCCTAAAATTGTGTCCCAGTTGGTAATAGGACTCCTGTTGAGACTCAAATAATTCTCTAGCCATTGGATCTCTCCCACACATGTTTTGGAACATCCGATCATGCACCACATCACTTGCTCGCGAGAACCGAGCTTGTGCACCATGTGAGAATAAGGTAGGCCACTGTAGGGTCCATGTCCCATGCATGGATAGTGTAAAATCCCCTGGGCATGCATGGACTGTGCATGGACCGTGCCTCGACATGGTGGACCGTGTATCACCCCCTCCTGAACTGCATGATGGACCACACACTAGGCCACACCTGCAGGTGCTCCTAGGCCGCGCGTGCCTATGGGCCACGTGCACTTGTGAGCTACGCTCGCTTGCAAGCCTCACGCATCTATAGGCCATGCTCATGGGCTTCTCTATCTTGAGCTTTGCTTTGCTACTATGGGTCGAATTTAAGGTATTAAAATTCAACAATCTCCATCTTGACTCGACATTCAGTCTTCACTTAACTTTGAGAGCTTTTAGATGATCTCACCCCCATGCCCTGGGACAAATATCTGGCTGTTCATGGATAGGTAAATATGAGAGTTGAGCCAGATCGCTCGATCTCATCTCCATCATATGCTGTGACTTGAGATCTGCTTGGAATAGCTTCCTACGATAATAGAAATTTTATCCTGTGACATCGTTTGTCATCCTCTTGAGTCTCCTATCTCATGTCTAATCCACATGCACTTGAAGCTCTACCTCGTATTGTGCTTGCACTAGCACCTGAAGCTCTATCTCACATTGAGCTCTCTACTAAGAGGTAGTATCCTTCATAATTTTTTTTCTTAATAATAATCCTACTACTATGTATAACCTTCAGGATTTCATCATCAGCTCTCCATCTGTAGCTATTTGAATTCAATCTGCTTAGTAAAATCAGATTTCTCTTGAAACTGGATATGTCTCGGATCTCATCCAATTTTTTTACCATTCTATCATATGTTTGCAAGCTGACTGTCCTAATGTCCTTGATCATATAGCTCCGTTCATTCAGCATATGAATAGTACCCTCAAAGCTCTCTAGAAAGTCAAACAGCTTCTCTCTGCAATAAACATGATGCAAATATGTCGAATATAAAATCTACTACTAGAAAAAAGTAGATACCACATTAGAGACCAAAAGCACATCATCGATCTCATCAATGTCGCTACCTTGGACCGTCGCTGTAGTAGTCTTGGTCTGATCTCTAAGCTATGGGCAATCTTTGACTTAATATCCTAACTTATCATACTATAGCATATGATCTTGCTGAAGTTAATCGACTTGGATCTAGACCATCCATCTTATGATTCTCTATCACTTCATCCTTTGTCACCACTACCTCTAGTCACTGCCAAAGCCAAGTTACCATATAAAGTCGAGGCTTGATTTTCCCACCTGAGAACCTTATTCTAGAGAAGTACAAAAGTGACCTCTTTCATCTTGATGGTGCTTTATCCCATAAGAAGAGCAGTTATCAAAAATTCAAAAGAAAAAGAAAGTGATGAGAACAAAACCAATGGTCTAGTCTTTTTCTTAACCTTTTCACCAACGCTGAGGAGATTAGTGAGAATTTTTTAGAAGTTACTGAGATGCTCCTGCACCCTCTATCCCTCACTCATCTATAGTTGGTAGAACTATTTCTAGAGGAAGAGAGTATTGGTGAGTGACTTTGCCATATATATTTCTTCGAGATTCATCCATATCACCATTAAAAAAGTCTCACCAAATACATAGATCACCACATCATTCATCAAGTATAAATCGATCATGCTCACGACCTGCATCTAGAGCCACCTCTAATCTTTCTCCTCTATAGTAGCTGGCTTCTTCTTGCACAAGAGAGCATCAATCAATCCTTGTTGGATGAGCACATCTTTTACCCTCGCTTGCTATAGAGAGAAATTGCTTTTTTTATCATACCGATTGATCTCTATCTTGATTGAGCCTATTTTCTCCATCTTCTTTAATCTCGATCAACACCACCATAATTCAAAAAATTTGGTGCTCTAATACCACTTATTGGGAGGATTCCTTATGAGTGCAGAATACAGATCTCCATCCAAGATCGTAACTCTGATGATGATGTCAAATTGCAACAGAAAGAAAGAAAAGAGATGCACAAAATACATAATCAAATATATGGATCAGCCAAAGGCTTACCTCCATGGGGCATGCAAGCTTCATTATGTGAAAAGAAAAAAATATAAGAGAAGATCATACCTTCCGAACTCTCATATATCAATCTCTCTCTTAATAAGAAGTATAATCTCTTAAAAACCCTAAGAAGGGCCCTCTATCGCTCCTAAAAGCTCCTCAGCCACTACACAATGAATTCCCCTAGCTCCGTAGGCTATCAGGCCCTTTTAAAGGCCTAAAATTGTATTCCAGTTGGTAACAAGACTCCTGTTAAGACTTAAATAATTCTTTGGCCATTGGATCTCTCTTGCATGTGTCTGGACCATTTGATCATGCACCGCATCACTCATCCATGAGAATAGAGCTTGTGCACCGCATGAGAATGCGGTAGACCACTAAAGAGTCCATGCCTCATGCATGGATCCCATAAAATACCTTGGGCACATGTGGACCGTGCCTCAGCACGGTGGACTGCATGTTGCCCCCTCCTTGACCATGCGGTGGATCATGCACTGTGCTATGCCTATGCGTGCTCCTAGGCCATGCGTTGCTATAGGCTGCTCGTGCTTGCGGGCCATGCCTATGCATCTTGGGTTGCACTTGCCTATGGGCTGCATGCACCTGCAGGCTACACTCATGGGCTTCTCCATCTTGGGCTTCACTTTGTTGATATGGGTTGAATTTGAGGTGCTAAAACACAATAAATACTATGTCACGACCCTCAAAGGCAAGGGGTCAATGGAGGGCTTCGATGCTCGAGATAAACAAAAGCAGCAACATAGGAACCACCCAAGGAACTCCTCCCAATCCCTTTATATGAATTAGATTCAAGCAAACAATGTAGGTTGGGGCTCAATAGGATGAAGCTCTCCTTGTAGGTTAGAAGCTTGCCTAAAAGCTGGGAGTTTGACATCTTAAAGGCCTCAGCAACTCCTAGCTAGTTGTTAGACAAGTCTGAGGAGAATTCTAAAGCTAGAGCTCTAAGAATAGCAAAATATATTTAGAAGGTATAGGATATCTCCTCATCCTTCAACAAATTTGAAATTTTATAGATATCCAAATCAGAAAATGTCTAAGCTGATATACCCTCAAATCTGGTGATCTTCGAGTACTCTGATCATTAAAGGATATCCTACTTGGAGGTGCTCGATAAATTGAGTATTAGGGAAAATCAAACCCTAGTTCTATAGGTCGACTTCGAGCCCAATTGGATGGTCTTGCTAGTTGATTACTTTCAAGGGAGAAAGCTTAGTGAAGATAAGGATGAAGCTCAGAGGATTAAAAACTAGGCTACATGCTATATTCTACTTGAAGAAAAACTCTACAAGAGATCATTCTCTTCACCCCTTCTCTGATCTCTGATCCTCTAAAGTAGAGTGTGTACTTCAGAAAGTCAATGAAGGGATATGTAGAAATCACCTAAGCAGCAACACTTTATCCTACAAGGTCTGCTATAAGGCTACTACTAGCAGAGCATCCAAAAGGATGCCATTGATTTTGGGAAAAGGTGTGATTAATGCCAGTGACATACCAACATTCAGCATCAACCAATGGCTCCTCACTCCAATCAACTCTTCTTGATCTTTTGCTTAATGGAGAATGGACACCTTTAGATATTTTCTATAGGCCACTAGATAGAGAATATTTTTGATAGTGGCCATCAACTACTTCACTAAATGGGCTAGATCGAGGCACTAGCCTGGATTACTAAAAAGAATGCTTGGGACTTCATCTAAAAGTTCATTATATGCTACTTCAAATTTCCTTGGATCATCATTATTGATAATGAGAAGCAATTTAGCAATTCCCACTTCAAAGTGTTCTGCATCGACCTGCATAGTAATTATCTATTTACTTTGGTTGGACATCCTCAAGCCAACAAAGAAGCTAAAGTAACCCACAAGAAAAGAATATGCTCTTAGGAATCATTAAATTGTGAGAACAATACTACGGGGTCTGAAGACATGGCTAGATTAGGCCAAAAGATTGATGGATGAGCTTCATAGCATTCTCTAAGCTTATCGGACCACTTACCAAACCCCTATAGGAAAAACATCCTTCAACCTTTTCTTTGGTACCAAAGTGGTAATCCTCTTAGGATTTGGTTTGCCCTCTCACCAATAAACTCTTTCGACCAGTGGAAGAACCTTGAAATTTTCAAGCCAATCTGGATCTCCTCAAAGAAACTCGAGAATAAGCTCGCATTCAGATAGTAGCATACTAGTAATGAGTAACTTGGTATTATAATTCCCAAGTAGAAGTCAAATACTTTTGATCTAAAGACTTAGAGCTTAGGATGATTGAGGTGGTCTAGTAGACAAAATATGGCAAGCTTGCAGCTAGCTAGGAAGGACCATATCAAGTTTCTGAGGTCATGCACCCTAGAACTTACCATCTAGAGCATTTGGATGGGACTTCTATTCCTCAGACATGGAATTCAGTCAATCTCTAGCCCTAATATCAGTAAGATGTACCATCAATTTTTTGTAAACCTAATCTCCTAATGAAATTCTTTTCTTCTCGCAAGAATTTTTCTTAGGTGATTCAGGTCAGATACACGGCTCTTAAGCTAGCCAAATGTTGAACATGTCTCACAATGACCATTAGCAAATGGTTTATGGTGCGACATATCAAATGAGCTATTCGAGGGCTCCATTAAGGCAACACCTTTGGATGTCGGGTGAGCTTGATGTCGGGTGAGCTATCCAACAATCCTAACATGCTGGCCATTATGCTAAAAGTCTCAGTGTCCAACTGACCTATACAAGTGGGATGGCCAAAGCACTTCTAACTCTGACATTGAAGTCTTGATGACCAACCAATCTACATATGTAGGATGACCTGAGCACCCAAAGCCCTCATGTCAAAAGCCTTAATGTCTAGTCAACCTCCTTGGGTGGAATGACCCATGCACCTCAAGCTCTCATGTTGAAAGTCTCTGTGTCTAATCAACCTCCTCAAGCAGAATGACTTGAGCACCTCAAGCCCTCATGTCGAAAAGACTTGGCATCCAATTGACCTCCAATAACACCATTCATTAGAGCACAACATATATGAAATAAGCTTTTCTATTAATTAGGTTTTATTACAAAGGTGTTAGCTCAGTGTTCGAGTATATTTACAAAAAGAAAAGCAATTGCCTAAGTTTGCAAGTGAGCCCACAAAGGTAGCTAATAGAAAAAGTGTTGCATCATGATTTCACCTTTGTCAAAAGGGGCTTGAGGATGGTCGGACCTATGTTGACTACAACATCTAGAAGAAATCTAGGAGGAAGCTATGGTGATCAGAGCTACTCGGATACTAATTATCATAATACCACTTACTCTAGCACCATCTCTTAGAAAGATCCCTCGTGCAAAATATGGATTCCCCAAGTCCAAAATTGGTATACCAGTGACGATATCGATACCACAATAGAAAGAAATAAGAAATAAAATAAAAAAATATAATCAAATACATGAATTAAGTCAAGGCTTACCTTTACAGGGCATGAAAGCTTTACTATGAGAAAAAAAAATTTATAAAAAAAAATTACACTCTCTCAGCCCTCATACATCAATCCCTCTCTCTCAATAAAAAGCACTCTCCCTTACAAAGCTTTCTCTTTAGGAGACCTCCTATAGCTTTGACTACTGCCTGACAGTCTGTCCAAAGCCTCCTACTTCTGCTCTCTGCTGGCTTTTCTTGGTTGTTTCTTATGATTTGCCAAACTACGCCAAACCACACACTTTGCTTGCTACCCACAGGGCCTTTGAAAGGCCTCAGATCGAGTCCAATCCGAGTCCAACATGATCTCCTGACAACACCCAAATCGACCTCTTAGCCATTAGATCAAACCACAACATCCTAGACCATGCGACACAATGAAAATAGCCCTAAATTGGCATGTAGACCCTATATTCCATCCATAGACCCTTAAGTTGTCCATGCATGGTGCATGGACCACATCAGGCCCCATGAATCATGCCAAACGATGCATGGACCATGCCTCTCTCATAGTGGACTATGCAGCACATGGACCGCTAAGCACCATGCGGTCTGGGCTGCTCCTGCATTGAGCTACATGCGCATCAATGCACTGGACCATAATGCATGTAAATCATTGCTATGGCAAGTGTACCAGTCGATCAAGTAATAAAGTGTATGAGTAGAGTATCATCCGTTGAGGCTTAGAAAACAAGCACTGAAAAATACTCTCCTAAACTTTATTTAAAAAATTAATTTATAAAAAATAAATAAAATAAAAAGAACTAAAGAAATAATTAAGAAAATTACAAGGAAATAAAGAGGGTGTAATTTTTAGGATTGAATTCAATAGTAGAATACTAAGCCAATCGATTCACCAACTCAATCAATACAATACTTAAGTAATCATGTAAATTAGGTCAATTTTATTTCATGTGATGGTAGAGTTTTCTAAGATATTCACTATCCTTTGATCAAGACATAGCAATACTATTAATATTTATTAACTATGTTAGAATTTGATACCTTAAATTTGACCCATAGTAGAGGAGAACCTAGAAGAAGTATCAATAGTCGGGCTGGCTCAGATACTGGTTGAGTCGGCTTAGGCTGAGATTGAGCTGGCTCAAACCATAATCAAGCCGATCCTCTCAGACAAATAGAAAGTAGGTGTTCGAATGAGATGTAGTTGAGCCAGCTCGATCTCTGACAGAGCTGGCTCAACGAAAGCGAATAGAATAGGATGGGATTTTCTGTTTGGACTTAGATTGTAATTAATCCAAGGGTCTATAGGAGTTGCACATGGACCACAGGATCCAGTGGTCATGGAGGGCTTTGGTCATGATCTGAAGGCTCGGAAATACTCCAGACTCCATCAAGATCCTGTTTGATTCATGTTAGGAGATAGAGCCTTGTTGGGACTCTTGTGAATTGTTGAGAAGAGGATTCTCAAGTCTATTTAAAGGTTATGATGCTGTGAAGAGGTGTGTGGCATGAGTGACAAGCAGAGCATGCAGAGAGGCTCTAGCAGCCATCAAGAGAAGCTTGGTAGAGTATCGATTACGTACAGCCTATAGAGCAAATATAGGCAGAGCATCGAGATAGAGCAGAGCATCAGACAGAGCGAGGCAACGATCGTGTGAGTGGCTGTAAGATATCTTGTAGCCATTGAGGATCTCCTTGGGGATTTTGAGACAGCTTTTGTAAGGATAGCTTTTAGTGGAGAGAGGATTATGTACAGCAAGTTGAGAGTATGTAATCTCCTCTTGTATCTATTTTTTTCATAGTAGAGCTTTGCATGCCTTGTAGAGGTGAGCCTTTAGGCTGATCCATGTACTTGATTATTCTTATTTTATTATTATTTTTTTATCATAATAATCTAATATGAGATCCTCAACAAGTGGTATCAGAGTGAGTTGATATCACAATAATTGATTTCAGAGTCAAGTGATACCGAAGTGCGGATTGTAGCAGTGGTGATAAAGATTAAAGAATATGAAGAAGACAAGCACAATCAAGGTGAAGATCAATAGATTTGATAGAAAGAATAATTTTTTCTTATGGAAAGCAAGGATAAAAGATGTCCTCATCCAACATGGGTTGATCGACACTCTCTGGTATGAGAAGATGCTTGCCATTATGGAGCTGAAGGATTGGAAGTAGATTCAGATACAGGCGGTGAGCACGATCAGCTTGTACCTAATGGATGATATCGTGATCCATGTACTTGATGAGATTTTTTGATAATACTATAGTCGAAGTTTGAGAAGTTGTATATGACAAAGTCGCTCACCAACATGCTATTTCTTTAGAGATAGTTCTACCAGCTTTGGATGGATGAAGGTCAGAGCATGTAGGAGCATCTATCCAACTTCTAGAAGATCCTCATCGACCTCCTCAGCATTAGCAAAATAATTGAAGAAAAGACCAGAACATTGGTCTTGCTAGTATTGCTTTTCCTTTCGTATGAGTTCTTGGTGATTACTCTTCTAGTGGAAAAGAGCACCATCAAGATAGACGAGGTGAAGGAACCAGATCTAGGGTTTCACAAGTAGATCTTAAAATTTTTTCAGAATCAGACAGTGAAAGACTTAAATAAATTAAATATTTATTTAAGTAAATATATAAATATCTAGATCTTAGATCTATTATATGATCAAGGTATGATATTAAATCAAAAATTAAAAATATAAAGAAGAAGGAAAGATTGATCATATCAATCTAGATCTATACTATATCTAATGCAGGTATGAAATCAATAGATCAGATCTATTACCTATGCAAGTTAGACATTCTAACTTACTGATCTGGGCTTGAGGATGAATTCATGAGCTGCACACACGTCCGGCCTCTAGAAGTCATCCACATGAGCCTACAAACTCTGATCTGAAGTCCGATGCAGAAAATCAGTATAGCATGCCAGTACCATGCTGATCCTTCTTTGACGGTCGATCCGACGCTCCCTTCTTCAAAACTTAGACTCTCCAAAATATGAGAAGAAAGAGGAGAGTTCTTTAATCTAAGACTCTCTTAGAAAAAAACTCAAAAGAAGGAGGAGAGATGAAGAATAAAACAACTCTAGAAGAAGACCCTCTTCTTCTTCTCTTTTCTCTCACCTAGACACCTAGTTTGGTGCCTATGGAACCCCCACGCCCAAAAACCCTCTTCCTCTGATTTTTGCACACCCCAAACCTCTCCCAAATCTCTATATTTCATGAAAATTTTAGCTAAAAATTTATCCAATAAATAGAGAAAAAAGAAGAGTCATTGTTTAGGTCAAAAACTAGACAAGGAAAGGTCAAACAGGACAAGACAAGGGGTGCCCAACTCTTGGATGCCTCCTCCATAATTATTGGCATGGACCAACAAGGGAGGGTGCACAAAAAAGAGGTTTTTCATATAGAATAAGAGAAAAATTAATAAAAGAGGGGGCGGTACTCAAGGAAAGGTGTTTTGGTCAACAAGGATTTTCTCATAGAATCCTAAAGCAAAACTAACTCCCATTTTGACTTGGTCTTCCAACAAATTGCCTTATGAGAAAAGGAGGGAGAGAAGGGCATGCATGATTATCAGGGATGGGAGATATCATGCACAAAATCAAGAAAAATGGACGTGGGGGGCATGGGCTAAGGTGGCGCAAGGTTAGGGAGTCTTAGTTATACTAGGACTTCTGTTTTGACTTGGTCAAACAAGATCTTTTAACCAAATAAAATGAAGAATAAACCAACTCAATTAAATAAATTCCTAAACTATTTAAAAATTTAATTAAATTAGATTAAATTAGATTTAATTCTAATTTAATTTTTAATCAAATTAAAAAATTGGGTTAATCCAAGTCCTAGTTAGACTAGAACTAGTTCTTTCTTGCACTTGACTTATCCAATAAGTCAATTGAACTTGATCCAATCAAGCCCAAACAAAATCTAATTAAATTATATTTAATTAAATTTAATCTTATCTCTCTGACTTAATCAAATTAAGTTAATTAGCAATCTAATTGCTAATCGATCCTCCTGCAATACTTGCACTAGATTAAACATCAATCGTATTGATTGTTTAATCCTAGAACAATTCTTAATCGTTGATCAACCATCCGATCAAATCATGAGCTCTAATGTATGTGACCTCATAGGTTCGAACCTAAGTTGGTAGCATAGAAATAGATATCTGTACCAATCGAAGTGACCATCTAGCAATGGTACTCGATGATCGGATAGATCAAATGTATAGAACAACATCCTTAGAACCCATATGGATATAGTTTCTATATAATTCATCCTCTTGACCAAAACGCTCGTAGGATACTTCATAGTTCAACTATCAACTCTGATCAGATTATCCATATTGTATTTCAAAATACTGAATCCATCTGATGGATTATCCTGGCCAAGATTTTGCTATATTAAAATACAGTGATACATTCTTCTCCAACTCTTCGAGTGGTCAATCCCATCTTAATCATACTCTGACTTCATAAGTACTTGACTGTGCCCAAAAGTCTTTCATTACTGAATTAGAAATTTAGTTAGTCCGGTATCAAAGCTTAGTGAGTTGCTTGCAAGTCACTGAGATGATCTCAGGTTTAAGGAACACTTATACTTATATCCCATCAGAGACATTCTCGATAGCAAAATGCTCTGAAGTTGGTTACATTCAATGAAGATGTACCCATACATCTCATCTATATATCATACTAGTGTCTTCACACTTCTTGGTTAAGAGGATAATCAACCTATATGGCATACAGTGACCTATGCTTGATAGATACTGTCGTCCTTATTAACAGCTTATCATTTAGTCATGAGCAAATTTAAGAATTAATCGATAAATTCTCTCTTTATCGAAGCTAAATAGTCTTAAGGACTTCATCATAACAATGGAGTTTGTTAGAAGATGAATACTTTATGATAAAAAATATTAAAAATATATTTTATTTATTAATGAATCAATTATAAATATAAAGTAGCTCAACCATCAATAGATTGATGATTAGCTTTGGGACACATTTTTTAACAACTTTCACTTATCCTAAAGCCACTCGACATAGTATCTAATACCCATCTTCGACTTATGATTGTCGAACTTCTTTATTGCCAGGGCTTTAGTGAAGGGGTCGGTCAGGTTTTTCTTTTCGTCGATCTTCTGAAGGTCGACATCATCTCAATCCATGATCTTTCGGATCAGATGAAAGCGGTGTAGAATATGCTTCGTCTGCTGGTATGCCTTCGATTCTTTCGTCTGAGTAATGGCACCAGAGCTATCACAGTAGAGCAGGACCGAACCATCAAGGAAGGATGCTACTCCAAGCTCGGTGATAAACTTTCTCAGCCACACAGCTTTCTTTGCAGTATCTGATGCTGTCATGTACTCTGCTTCATAAATAGAGTCTACCATAGTATGCTACTTGGAACTCTTTCAATAGATGGCTCTATCATTTAGAGTAAAGATATATCCTAACACGCTTCTGCTATCATCATGGTCAGATTGAAAGCTGGAGTCTATAAACCCCATAAGTTTTAGATCTGACTCATCATAAACCAACCATTGGTCTTTAGTATTTGTCAAATACGTAAGTATGGCTTTAACTACTTTTCAGTATTTTTTTCTAGGGTCAGACTGGTATCTACTCACTACTCCTAGTGAGTATGCCATATCTGGTCTCGTACATGTCATGGCGTACATGATAGATCCCACTATCGAAGCATATGGGACTCTACTCATATGCTCTCTCTCTTCAGAAGTTGTTGGACAATCCTTCTTAGAGAGAGAAATTTCATGGCCTATGGGAAGATAGTCTTTTTTGAAATTCTCCATGTTGAACCTCTTCAGCATAGTATCTATGTACATGGACTGGGATAATCCAAGCATTCTTTTAGATCTATCCCTATAGATCTTCATTCTTAGGATGTAGGATGCTTTACCCAAGTCCTTCATGAAGAACTGTGATAACAATCAGACTTTTATTTTCTATAGTGTGGGGATGTCATTTTCGATTAAGAGAATGTCATCCATGTACAAAATAAGGAATATCACTGCTGGACCATATGCCCATTTGTAAATGTAGGATTCTTCTCCGTTCTTAACAAAGCCATACGTTTTGATCACTTTATCAAAATGCATGTTCAAACTCCGAGAAGCCTGCTTTAGTCCATAAATGGATCTCTGAAGCCTGCACATCTTGGACTCATCTATGGATGTGAACCCCTTAGGTTGTATCATATACACCTCTTCGATCAACTCTCCATTCAGAAAAGCTGTCTTCACATCCATCTGCCAGATCTCATAGTCCAGATGGGTAGCAATCACAAGCATAATCTAAATGGATTTGAGCATTATCATAGGAGAGAACGTCTCATCATAGTCAATACCATAACATTGACGATACCCCTTGGCAATCAGATAGACTTTATAGGTCTCCATCATTCCGTCTGTGTCCCTCTTCCTTTTGAAGATCCATTTACACCCAATGGGTTTAACCCCTTCGAGTGGATCAACTAATGTCCATACATCATTGACCTTCATGGACTCTATTTTGGATTTCATGATCTCAAGCCATCTCTCGAAATCAGGTCTCTGCATAGCATCCATGTAGGTGATTGGATTCTCATCATTTTCATTGAGTTCGATGGGATCATCATCTCGAACCAAAAAATTATAGTATCTATTCGGCTGATGCAGTACTCTACCGAAATACCTTAATGGTGCAGGTACACTGAGCTCCAAATTTGATCTAATCGAATTCGATTCTGGTTCAGCTATAGGTGTTGATTTTTCTACCTGTTGAACTTCATTAAGTTCAACCTTAGAGGCAACAGTTCCTTCACTAAGAAATTTTTTTTCCAAAAAAAGTTGCCTTAAGGCTGATGAACATCTTTTGTTCTTCAGCATGGTAGAAATAGTAACTCTTACTTTCTTTGGGATACCCTATAAACATACACTTATCAGATCGGGATCTAAGCTTATTTGTATGCAAATGTTTGACATAGGCTGGACAACCCCAAACCCACATGTGTGAGAGTGTAGGCATACGCCCAATCCATATCTCATATGGAGTCTTTGCAATAGATTTACTCGATACATTGTTCAATATATAACATATAGTCTCAAGAGCATAACCCAATAATGAAATAGGCAGACTAGCAAAATCCATAATGGATTGAACCATGTTCAACAAGGTTCAATTTCTCCTTTATGATACACCATTATGCTATGGTGTCCCAGGAGGAGTCCACTGTGAGAGAATCCCATTCTCTTCTAGATATGTCAAGAACTCATTGGATAGATATTCACCTCCTTGATTTGATCGAAGAGTTTTAATATTCTTTCCAATTTATTTTTCTACTTTACTTCGGAATCTTTTGAATATTTCAAATGAATTCGACTTATGTTTCATCAGATAAATATATCCGTACCTGGATAGATCATCTATGAAAGTTATGAAGTAGAAATATCTACCTCTGGCATCTATACTCATTGGTCCACATATATCAGTATGTATAAGACCTAAGAGCTCAATAGCTCTTTCACCCTTTCCAGTAAAAGATGACTTGGTCATTTTTTCAAGAAGACAAGACTCACAAGTCAGAAGTGATTCATAATCACTGACTTCGAGGATTCTCTCTTGGGTCAATCTGTTTATCCTATTCTTGTTAATGTCACCTAGCCTATAGTGTCATAGGTAGATATCAGAGACATTATCTAATTTAGGATATTTTTTATAAGTATATATTATACTCACAGACTGTGATAAAATATAAATACCATTTCTTTGTTGTTCTTGCATTATTATAACATCATTCATAATGATATCACAATAATCTTTCTTTATAGATAAATGATAACCATCCTTGGCCAAAAGGCTAACGGAGATTATATTTATCAAAAAGAAAGGACAATAATGATATTCATTTAAAGAAATGATATTAGTATTGAGAATAAGTTGAACTATTTCCATAGCTAGAATTGGAATAGACCTTCCATCTCCAACATTCAGGAATTGCTCATTATTCTCAAATCTTCTACTAATTTGAAGTCCTTGCAACGTATTGCAAATATGGACTGGACTTTCAATATCCAATATCCAAGTAGAAGTATCACAAATAGAGAAATTACAAGATGTTATTATATAATATCCTTGATCAGTAACTACTTGCTCATCTCTCTTATTTAGCCTGTTGGGGTCATGGGAATCATGATACTGAGGATAGTTCCTCTTCCAATACCCCTGCTTCTTACAATGAAAGCACTCTGCCTGATCTAGATTATTTTTGGACCTTATATTTAAATTGGGCATAGAGACCCCAGCACGAACCACTTCATACTGTTGAACAACATTCAACTTTTGATACTTATTATCGAAGTTGGGTCCCATAAGTTAATCACTATCTAACAGTGAATAGAACAACTGTGTTTAGGGTTTAACTGCATAAAGAAGAACCAAAAGTCTAATTAGTAATTGATTCATTAAACCTAAAGATTTAAACTTTAATCAAAAGATTTCTCCTACTATTTTATTTGAATTGATAGCTTCTACCTTCAATTTAAGGAATTATCCTAATTTCTTAGTGGGTACTAGAATCCATATAGACTGCACACAAGTCTAACTATGGTTGGTCAACCTATGTATATTTAAGGATAGGTTCATAATCAATTATTTTCTAAATAATTTTTAGTAATTTAATTTTGTCCCAGGTATCTTTTCAGTAGGCTAGGGCCTCCACTGAAAGTCTCGGTTAGGTCCAACCATTAACATGATCATACTTGATCCATCTAACTAATGAATGATTAAGCCTAACTATAGTTGGTCAGTCTAACCACCATTTAGAGAGATGCGGTCAAGAAATCATATTATAAATGATAATTTCATTAGTAGATAAGCACCAGGCCTATGGGCCTCCAATGATTATCCAACTAATGGACCCATTATCATCCATTTAATGGGAGGCTATGATCTAGTTATCATCATAACTATTTTATTTTAAGGATATAGTAATTTAAAAAAATTTAATTAATTTGATTTAGAGAAAATGTCAGATTAACTAGCTTGTCATGATCCTCCCAATAGCTTCACCAAGTCAGCTTAAGGGAGACCATTAATAGGCTGGTCTAGGAGTACCTAAATTAGTCACACTGATTTACCTAGCTAACATGGGTCAACTCAAATTATCATATGATTAGATCAAAACTTAATATCACCAAGAAGGTCGAGCAAGTGAGATTGGTGGGAGGGTCTGCCAAAGCTTGCCTTAGACACCATCAGAAATAGCCAGGTAAGCGGACTGTCAATTACAAACCATCGATCATATGTACTAAATTTATCTTAGATACCAACTGATTTAATTAGTCTTGATTAGATCAACCTAACAGTTCGAGCTAGACCACTTAGCCAAAAATTAAGTCTATTTGATTCTTGTTAAAGACATGAACTTGACCAACTACAACTATTGTAATTGATCTACAGAATCCTTGACCTAATCTAAGACAATAATTGATTAGATTTAGTCAATTCTCTAATTAAGTCTATTCTTTAATCTAACTTTAGGTCTCACCCAATTAATGGACCTAATCTCCACTAACCCATTAATCCAATGTGTTATGATTTGTGTCATAGGATCTTTAATTTACAATCTTAGAACCTAATCAAACAACTTCTTAATTCTTAATTAAGTTTTGAGCTGAGGGTTGGGGTTTAACTTTTTGAAAATAAATTTTATATTTATAAAATATTTTTACAACATAGTTCTATCAATCAAGTTGCATGTTTGATTCATAATCAATATGCAAGTAAAATAAACATGAAACTACTTTCGATCTAATCTAAATAGATTCATGTATTTGAAATAGTTTTAACACCAATCAATCATAAATCAACTTAGATGAAATCTAATATATTTATGATGATTAAAATTAGATTAAAATATTTATAATCAGATTATAAAATTTTTTAAATCTAATCTAAAATTTTATAATCAATATTTTAGATCAGGACGTACTAGGATAATTTTTTCACGGTAACGGATAAATCTTATAGTAGGACAATCTTATAGCAGTCCGTGTAATCTAAAAACTTTATTTTTAGATCTAAAACTATTTTAAATCTATTAAATTATAAATAAAATTAGATTAAATCTAATAAATTTATAATTAAGAGTAGATCATCATGAACTAGGATAATCTTTTCATTGTAAGGAATAAACCTTACAACAGGACAACCTTATAGCAGTTCATGAGATCTAAATTTTTAATTTTAAATTTAATAATTAGATTATAAATTAGATCTAATCTAAAAAATAATCTAAACATGTATAAAAATTATGTAATAAAAATCTGACTCTGATACCAATTGAAGGAACCAGTCTAGGGATTCACAGATAGATATTGAAATTTTTTTAGGATCAAATAGCGAAAGACTTAAATAAATTAAATATTTATTTAAATAAATATATAAATATCTAGATCTTAGATCTATTATATGATCAATACATGATATCAAATCATAAATTAAAAATATAAAGAAAAAAAAAAGATTGATCACATCAACCTAGATCTATACTACATCTAATGCAGGTATGAAATCAATAGATCAGATCTATTATCTATGCAAGTTAGACATTCTAACTTGCTGATTTAGGCTTGAGGATGAATTCATGAGCCACCCATGCATCCGATCTCTAAGAGTTGTTCACACGAGCCTACGAACTCTGATATGAAGTTTGATGTAGGAAATCAGCATAGCATGCTAGTACCGTGCTGATCCTCCTCGACGGTCGATCCGATGCTCCCTTCTTCAAAACTTGGACTCTCCAAAATATGAGAAGGAAGAGGAGAGTTTTCTAATCTGAGACTCTTTCAGAAAAAACTTAAAAGAAGGAGGAGAGATGAAGAATAAAATAATCCTAGAAGAAGACCCTCTTCTTCTTCTTTTTTCTCTCACCTAGACACCTAGTTTGGTGCCTATGGAACCCCCACACCCAAGGACCCTCATCCTCTAATTTTTATACACTCTAAATCTCTTCTAAAGCTCTATATTTTATAAAAGTTTTAGTTAAAAATTCATCCAATAAATAGAGAAAAAAGAAGAATCTTTGTCTAGGCCAAAAACTAGACAAGAAAAGGTCAAATAGGGCAAGACAAGGGGTGCCCAAGAGTTGGGCGCTTCCTCCATAATTATTAGCATAGACCAGCAAGGGAGGGCATACAAAAAAGAGATTTATCATATGAAATAAGAGAAGAATTAATAAAAGAGGGGGCGGTACTCAAGGGAAGGTATTTTGGTCAACAAGGATTCTATCTCATAGAATCCTAAAGCAAAACTAACTCCCCTTTTGACTTGGTCTTCCAACAAATTACCTTATGAAAAAAGCAGAGAAGGAGGGGTGTGCGTGATGATCAGGGAGAGGAGATCTCATGTACAAAATAAAGAGAAATGGGCATGAGGGGTGTGGGCTAAGGTGGCGCAAGGTTAGGGAGTCCTAGTCATATTAGGACTCCTATTTTAACTTGGTCAAACAAGGTCTTTTAACCAAATAAAATCAAGAGTAAACCAACTCAATTAAATAAGATTATAAATTATTTAAGAACTTAATTAAATTATATTTAATTTTAATTAATTTTTTAATCAAATTAAAAAATTGGGAGTCCTAGTTAGATTAGGACTAGTTCTTTCTTGCACTTGGCTTATCCAATAAATCAATTAAAATTGATCGAATCAAGTCCAAACAAAATTTAATTAAATTATATTTAATTAGACTTAATCTTAATCCTCTAGCTTAATCAAATTAAGTCAATTAGCAATCTAATTGCTAATCGATCCTTCTGCAATACTTGCACTAGGTTAAACATCAATCGTATTGATTGTTTAATCCTAGAATGATTCTTAATCATTGATCAACCGTCTGATCAGATCATGAGCTCTAATGTGTGTGACCTCATAGGTCCGAACCTAAGTTGGTAGTATAAAAAT
Organism: Cocos nucifera; assembly: GCA_006176705.1. Classification (NCBI taxonomy): domain Eukaryota; kingdom Viridiplantae; phylum Streptophyta; class Magnoliopsida; order Arecales; family Arecaceae; genus Cocos; species Cocos nucifera. The sequence continues at coordinate 22,945 of QRFJ01002785.1, read as the reverse complement.
AGATTTTTATACCAATCAAAGTGACTATCTAGCAATGGTACCTGACAGTCGGATAGGTCGAATGTGTAGAACAACATCCTTAAAATCCATGCGGATATAGTTTCCATATAATTCATCCCCTTGACCAAAATATTCATAGGACACCTCAGATTTCAACTATCAACTCTGATCAGATTGTCCACATTGTATTTCAAAATACTAAATCCATCTGATGGATTATCCTGGCCAAGGTTTTGCTATATTGAAATACAGTGATACATTCTTCTTCAACTCTTGGAGTGGTCAATCCCATCTTGATCATACTCTAACTTTGTAAGTACTTGACTGTGCCTAGAAGCCTTCCATTATCGAATTAAAAATTCAGTTAGTCCAATACCAAAGCACAGTGAGTTGCTTGCAAGTCACTGAGGTGATCTCAGGTCTAAGGGACACTTATACCTATATTCCATCAGAGATATTTTTGATAGTAGAATGCTCTGAAGTTGGTCACGTTCAATGATGATGTACCCATACATCTCATCTATATACCGTACTAGTGTCTCCACACTCCTTGGTTAAGAGGATAACCAATCTATATGGCATATAGTGACCTATGCTCGATAGATGCTGTCGTCCTTATTAACAACCTATCATTTGGTCATGAATAAATTTAAGGACTAATCAATAAATTCTCTCTTTATCAAAGCAAAATAGTTCTAAGAACTTCATCACAATAATGGAGTTCGTTAGAAGATGAATACTTTATGATGAAAAATATCAAAAATGTATTTTATTTATTAATGAATCAATTATAAATATAAAGTAGCTCAACCATCAACAGACTGATGATTGACTTTGGGATACATTTTCCAACATGAGGTTACTGCAGTAATTCTTTAGAATAAGGTTTTTAGGAGAAAGAACTCAGCTTCGAGCTCAAATGGCAGCAACTTAACTTTGGCAGTTTTTGGAGGAGCAGATGACAGAAGATGAAGCGATAGAGGATCGTGAGGAGGGTGGTCCAGATCTAAGATGAGGGACTAGAGCAAGATCAGGTGCTACCAGTATGATGAGTTAGGGCATCAAGTCAAAAATTGCTCACAACTCAAGGATCGAATATATGCTACTGTGGCGATGGCTAATAGTGATACAAAAGGCAGTGATTATGTCCTTCTGATTACCAATGAGGTATCTACTTTTTCCTCCTAGTGAATTATGGATTCTGCTTGTTTTCATCATGTACGTTGTAAAGAAGAGCTATTTGACTCCCTAGAGATCAGTGAGGGTACTATATTTCTGCTAGATGGATCGAGCTGTGAGATCAAGGGCAGCGAAATGATCGACGTGAAGCTCCATGCTGGAATAGTGAAGAAGTTGGATGAGTTTTGATACATATCTAAGTCTAAGAAGAATCAAATCTTCCTAAGAAGACTGGATTCGACTGGCTTCAGATGAAAAGTTGATGGAGAAATCCTGAAGGTCATGCATGGTAGTAGGATGGTGTTAAGAGGAAGAAAATATGGAGAACATTACCTCATGGTAGGGAGCCTAGTGCGAGGTAGGACTCCAGATGAAGATGGATCGGGCATGAGATGAGAGACTCGGAAGGACGATATGCGATGTCATAAGATGAAGTTTCTATTGCTGCAGGAGGCTATCCCGAGCAGGTCTTAGGTTAGGAGGATTGATAGATCACGATATCATCGTTAAAATACCGTAACTATCAATTTAATTCTGACTTCTTTTAAGATGATTAAGAACACATAGACAGTAGCGAGTCAGGTCGAATCCATAGAAAGATAGTAATTTAATTTTAAAACTTTAATTTTTATGAAAAGAAAAGAAAAAAATTTTGAAGTTAGAAAATTTAAAAAAAATAGAATCAACATTGCAAAAAAATTAACTTGGTACTAAGATCTACTATTTAAATCTTAGCATCTACTTGCAATAAAATTAAAGAGTAATTAAAATTAAACAAGCAGAATTTAAAGAACAAAAAATAACTAAAATTTAAAGAGAAAAAAATAAATTTTATATTTAAAATTAAAATTTAGAATTTAAATATAATAATTAAAAAGAAAAGAAGAAGAAATAAAAAATTAGAACAAAGCTCTTAATCGCAAATTAGCTTCAGCGTGGAGATGGTGTAGAAGTTCGGCTCTTCCTCTCGGCACTGTCTGCCTCGAAGCAACTTTCAACTAAAATTTTGGCTTCTATCCTATACGTGGCTTCTCCTAGATCAGATGCTTGAAGTCTGGAGTGCTGGGGTCTTTAAATAGTTGCTAGAGGGCTTGAATCTTTGCTGTTGGGCAATATGAGACTAAAGCATCGTGTAGATCCATGTATATGAAGGAATTCGAGTAAAAATCGACTTAAAACATTGCCTGGATTGAATTCTGCTCTTTTGGTCGTCAGATGGTAAATCAATGCTTCAAAAATTCCCAAAAGCCACTGTTTAATAGCCTAAATCCTATCGGATTGAAATCTGGCTATTAGATCATATTTTTAGTTGAATCTGGGCCCTTGGATTGTGCTGATAGAAGACCTAGACTCCTTTAAGTCGACATAAATGCTGGCCATTCGATCAAAGTTTTGGACGTGATTTGACCACCGGATCGAGCTCTGGAGCGCGTAGGACCATTGGATCATGCATAGAAGCAGTCTAGACTCCTCATCAAAATAGGAAATCACCCTCACCATTCGATCTAGATTGAAAACCACCTGAGCTGCATGATGGTGCTTTTACTGTTCCCGTGGATCACGTAGACCAGACATTCTATGGTCTTCACCTAATCACCGAGCACCGCCCACTTGAAAAGACCGAAATACCTTATGCACCATGATTTTTCGCTATAGACCTATAAAGGGTCCATGATGGACCAAATAGTATAGTGGTCCACCATGGACCACATGGTATTTGATGTCATGTTGACGTCTGCACTGGTGGGAGAATGGGTCGAGGGGCGTGCTGGGCTCTTTTGCGTGCAGGCCGAGCTGGTGGGCTCTACACTTAGACTGAAAGGCATGCGGGCTACGCTGAAGGTCATGCAGGCGGATCGGGCTGGGTTCATGAGTAGACCGATCGATTGGGTGAACCAGGTCGGGTTTAAATGAACTAGCCGATTTATTTATTTATTTATTTTTTTTAAAAAAATTTATATTAGATCCATTTTAAATCAAATTTGCTCCAAACTTGTTTCATTTGAACAAAAAAAATAGCTTTTTTTATTGGTAAACTTATTTTCTATATTAGATTAATAAAATATTAATTTTTAAAAATAATTATAAATTAATTAATAAATTAATATTTTTATTAATAAATTTATGATACTTATCAAGGATCACAGCCATTGATGGAGGTGGGATCGAGCAGCCTAGCTCGACTCTCATATTTTCTCATCCTTAAGACACTAGGCGATTGCCCCAAGGTATGGGGGCGAGAGGATCCAAAAGCTTTCAAAGTTAGGTGGAGGCCAAATGTCGAGTCGAGATAGAGATTGTTAGAATTTGATGCCTTGAATTCAACCCATAGTAGAGAAGAACCTATAAGAAGTATTAATAGTCGGGCTGGCTCGGATATTGATCAAGTCGGCTCGGGCTGAGATCGAGCCGGCTAGAATCGTTATCGAGCTGGCCCTCTCAAGTAGGTAGAAAGCAGGTGTTCGGATGAGATACCATCGAGCCAGCTCGACCTCTAACAGAGTTGGCTCAATGGAAGCAAATAGAATAGGATGGAATATTTTGTTTGGACTTGGATTGTGATTAATCCAAGGGGTGTACGGGAGCTACATGTGGACCACAGGATCCAACGGCCACGAAGTGCTACAGTCATGATCTGATGGCTGGGAGATACTCTAGACTCCATCAAGATTTTATTTAATTCATGTTAGGAGATAGAGTCCTATTAGGACTCTTGTGAACTACTGAAAAGAAGATTCTTAAGCCTATTTAAAGGCTATGATGCTGTGAAGAGGTGTGTGGCACAAGTGAAAAGCAGAGGCATGTAGAGAGGCTCTGGCAGCCATCAAGAGAAGCTTGGTAGAGTATCGAGTACGTGCAGCCCGCAGAGCAGATGCAAGTATAGCATCAAGGTGGAGCAGAGCATCAGGCAGAATAAGGCAGGGACCGTGTGAGTGGCCGTAATATTTTTTGTAGCCATTGAAGATCTCCTTGGGGATTTTGAGAGAGCTTTTGTAAGGATAGCTTCTAGTTGAGAGATGATTGTGTACAATGAGTTAGAAGTGGGTAATCTTCTTTTGTATCTATTCCTTTTTCATAGTGAAGTTTTGCATGCTCTACGTAGGTGGGCCTTTAGACTGATCCACGTACTTGATTATTCTTATTTTTTTTTTAATTTCTTTCTACCTCAATAATTTGGTGTAAGATCCTTAACAAGTGATATTAGAGTGAGTTATTATCACAATAAACTATCCTTTGGTCCAGGCATAATTTAAAAGAATATTGATGCATTAATTTTTATAAAATCTTCTAATTAAAATATATTATGTCCAAAGTGCATTAAAATTACCGCATGCATAAGAATCTTAATTCGATTCAGACATAAGGTATACAAATCAAGAAGCATTGACATCGACATACTTGGTCCGTATCATCTATATCCATCAAAATAATTAGAAGATGGTCAGTAATCTAAAAGCATTGAGAATAGATTTATATACTCATGAACAAAAATTAATTCTAAGATCCAATCATACTGAATATTACATTAAAAGAGTGGCTATACGTTAGTCTTAGCAAAATAAATTTAGTTCATGATAAAAAGAATAAAAATAATAAATAAAATAGAAGACATGAGAAATTTTAAATAAAGAACTATTTGTTGCTGAATTTTGTTGATCGTTGCTCTTAGCATGAAGAACCTGATGGAGGAGAGAGCTGCTGTTGGCCTTGATATTAGAAGAAAGAAAAGAAAATAAAGAAAGAAGAAAGAAAAAGAGCTCTCTCTCTCTCTGATCACAAACCTCTCCTCTATTTTTCTATTCCTAAAATCCTCTAATTCTATGTTATGTTCTGCTCTGTTCTTGTTCGACGGTAGGGGTTTGTATAGGGTCAAAAGGATGAGAGAGGAGTCCGATGAAATCAGGATGAAAATTCTTGAAACAACTCAAATAGAGGCCGTCTGGTGTTAATACAAAGTTCTAGATCTTCTTGGCTACTAGATGGGCATCAAATAGATGAGAAATCATCTAAAAACCCTATTTTATCTCCCATATCAAACGGTATTAGATTGTGGCTATTGGATCTATCTGTTGATTGAATTTGGGCCATCGGATAGTGCTTAAGAGAGGCTTGAGATGTTTAAATCAAACCTGGATGCTTCCTCCACCATTGGATCCTGGCTGGCTTAAACCTGGACCATTGGATTGCACACAGGAGCCTCTAATTTATTATTAAAATCAGCATCCATTTCGTCCGTCAGATCCAGACCCGGTAGCTGTGTGGACGTCAGTTCGCGCAATCTTAACCGATGTACTGCCTATAGATCAGTTTTTCCATAGACTTGCTGAATCATAGTCCACTATGCCAGATGAAATATCGAATTTGCTCCTGTGCCGGCACTGCTTCGACTCACCATAGCCCACGTGGTTTCTTGGCATCATGGTGATGTCAGGCGGGTCAGTTTGGTGCGGGCAGACTGCGGTCAGGCTGTGAGCCAATTTTTGAGCTGACTTTAGATTGGCCGACTTTTAATTGTTATTATTATTATTATTATTATTATTATTATTATTATTATTATTATTATTATTATTTTATTTTTTTTTTTGAATATTGATTTTAGGGTTAATTGAAGTTCGATTTGCTTTAATTTTTTTTTAAAACCAAAAAATAAAGCTCTTCTTATTGATGATCTTCTTTTCTATAAAAAATAAATAAAAATATTAATTTTTTTAAAAATAAGATAAATTATTTTATAATTTAATATTTTTATTAGTATATTTATAACACTTATCACACCCCCCGCTTACTCATTGCTAGTCCCTTAGCAATGCATTATTATTAATAATTAATTACCATGTTTCAATAAGATTCTTCTTCATAAAAATAGATCTAGGATTGAAGATAAAAAAGTTTAGCATGTACCACTAACTAAGTATTGAGTTTTAGAAGTAAATTTTGTAATCAAAAACTTTCTTAAAGATCTACAGCACTTGTGTTTGTGACGACTAATTTAGAGTTTTGATGCTAACTTAAAGGATAAATGTGTCTTCTCTTATCACCTATTTTGGTTAATTTTCTACACACTCTCAAGTTAAATTCATAAACTAAGGTAGCTTTCACACTATCTTTTCTTTTTTTGGTGCTGAGCATCTTGGCCTTTCCTCCATCATTTGACGTGAACCTTCATACTTGACTTAAGTACAGAGATCCAGTTACTAAGCTTCGAGTAATCTACATAGACTCTATATTTTGTATTTTTATTTTAGATAGGTAGCTCTTTTCTTTAATTCAAGTTTCTTTAATTAGAATGTATATTAATCACTAATTTTTAGTGATAATTAAATCCTTAGTTATTCTTATAATCAATACTTACTTTGTCTTGTTAGTGTGTATATGCAATTAGAAGTGCTAATAGTCTTTAGGTGACCTAAGTAGGCCACTAAAAATCTATCCAACTAGTCTACTTCTTGACTCGTTACATTCATTAGTAAATACTTTCTAACTTTATCACTTTTCTTAGTCTATCTTGCTCAAGATTTCTTTCTTGACACATGGTTAAAAATAGTTTTTTAAAAAATTTAAATTATTTAAATTTAATTTTTAAAAATTTTAATTTTTTAATAAATTTTTTTCTACCCTCCAACTTATGTCTCAATGGAGAAAGAAAAATAAAAGATGCAATAAGGGATAGAAAAGAATAGACCTGATTCAATATATTATTGGTCCAGACTGGTTATTTGAAACTTTGCAAACTGGCTTGAGCTCTCATTCATTTTTTCTGCAAAAATAAAAATATGCCAAAGCGATAGAAGAGCAACAAAAAACTATAGAAAAATAAAAGAAAAGACTCAAAATAAAAAAAAAAAATAATATATCTAGTAATTTTGATTTATGGTCGTCAGCTTGACTTTTATAGGACTTTAAGCTGGATCAATCCGGTGCCACTTCAATAGGTATACTTTTATTTTTAGCTGAATCCTCTTTTGATTGGACAATGCATGCCTCAATAGGATCCTCAAACCTATTTTTTAAAGAATACTCATGTACTGATTTGTCAATATCATTAATTCAAAAATAGGTTTGATTATTATTGGAATGTTTAATAGCTTTAAAAACATTAAAGGTAACTTATTTTTCTTAAACTCTAAGAATTAATTTTTCTTATTATACATATATTAAAGCTTCTCTAATAGCTAAGAAAAATCTCCCTAAGATAGGGATACTTCAATATCTTCTTCTATGTCAAGAATAATAAAATTAATAGAAAAAATAAATTTATTTATCTTTATCAAGACATCCTCCACTATACCTCTTGGATACTTAATGAACATATCGGCTAGCTAAAGAGTGATAGTGGTAGGCTTTGGTTCTTCTAGACCCAGCTTTCTAAAAATAAAAAAAGATAAAAGATTAATACTTGCTCCTAAATCATATAGAACTTTATCAAAACTATAATTACCAGTAATGCAAGGGATAGTGAAACTTTCTGAATCTTTTAACTTCTATAGCAATATATTTTGAAGTATTGCTGAGCATTCTTCATTCAAATTTACTGTCTCATACTCCTTTAGCTTCTTTTTATTGGTCAGAATTTCTTTAAGAAACTTTGCATACCTAAGCATTGGAGTAATAGCATCTATAAAAAAATATTAATGTATAAATTCTTTAAAATATTGAAAAGTTAAAAAATTTCTAATCTGGAGGCTGTATTTTTTTTTTCTGAAAATGGTAGTGGTGGTTCATAGGGCTTCACATTTGTATTTTTCTCAGGTACTTGGAATCCCAGGATGGTTGCTGTGCTGCATTTTTATTACTCCATGAAAAGTTTAAATGCTGCCTGCACCCTTGATTGTATGTGTTGGAGTAGGAATTATTTTGCTGTAGCCTAAAAAATTATCAACATAATTAGCTGTATCAGATGCTTTAGCAAAGGGATTACCTATCTGGCAGTCGCTTGTATCATGCCCTCTTTCACATAGCTCATAAGTGATGCTCTATACATGCATAGCTACTCCCTTCATATTATTGAATTCAGCTCGAAGGGCTGCAATCTTAGCTGACAAAATTGAGATGCTATCTACTCCATGCAAAGCTGCTGATCTTTTCGGCATCATTCGATTTGTTTACCACTGGTAGCTATATGATGCCATCTCATCAATCAGATCAAAGGCTTTCTTCTCTATTTTTTGATTAATGGTACCTCTTGCTGCTACATCAATTATAGAATGATTAGTAGAAGATAAATTATTATAAAAGGTTTGTACTTGAAGTCAAATGAATAATTGATGATGTGGGCATCTCCTTAGTAGCTCCTTAAAATGCTCCCAAGCCTCATACAATGACTCAATCTCTATTTGTACAGAAGAAGTAATATTATTATGTATCTTTGCAATTTTAGAAGGTGGAAATTACTTAACCAAAAATTTTTGGACAAGGATATCCCAAGTCATGATAGAACCTATAGGAAGAGAATGAAGCCAACTTTTAGTCTTATTATATAAAGAAAAAGAAAATAGCCTCAATCTAATGGCATCATCCGACACCTCATTAATTTTAAAAGTATTACAGAGTTTAAGAAAATTAGAAATATGGGCATTCGGATCATCTTGAACGTGTCCACTAAATTGGACAGTTGCTTAAATTATCTGGATCATTGTCAATTTTATTTCAAAGTTATTTGCTCGCATAGGTAGTCTCTTGATGCTCGAAGCTGTGTTGGCTACCGATGGTATGATGTAATCATTTAATGGACATGTGTTGCTTGAATAGCTTCTTGCCATCCTTCTACTACCATGTCTAATCCTGGATTGACATTGTTAAGATCTTCTATTGCTATGATTCTTCCTTGGATGTGATTTAATCTTCAGATTATTCTCTTTATTTCTGGATCAAATGGCATTAGTCACTATGTCCAGTACGTGTCATGCACCGAACACAAACCTAAAAATAAAATAAGAATAAAAATTAAAAATAAAATTCTAAAGTAAAACAAGAATCAAAATTTTATTATTATTTTAGACAATCCCTAGTAATGACGCCAAAAACTTGATGCATGCAAATCTATCGCTATGGTCAGTTGATAAGTATCGCAAATTTATTAATAAAAAAATTAATTTATTAATTAATTTATATATTTTTTAAAAATTAATATTTTTATTAATCTAATATAAAAAAATTTAGCAATAAAAAGAGCTTATTTTTTTGATCATAATAAAATAAATTTGGAGTAAAACGAAGTTAAAATGGATCCAATATAAATTTTTAAAGAAATAAAAAAATAAAATAAAAAATTAAAATGGCTTTGTCGGCATGCTCATCCAAGCCATAGAAAATAGCTTAGCCGGCACATCCTAGCCCAGCCGGTGTGCTAGCTAGTCGGCCTAGCTAGAGTAGCTGGCTCGCTAGCCCACTAAGCCCACGTGTAGTGCCAGCCCAGCAGCCCACCAACCCACCAACCTAATTAGGCCGCCGGTGCACAGTCAATTGGCCGACCGATCCATGAAACCAAGTATAGAACGTCAGCTCAGTAGAAGATGATGAATCATAGGCTACCACATGGTGGACCAAGACTCTTAAGGGGTTCAGGAAAAATCTCACGTGGCTTACAAGGTATTTTGGTCTTTTCACATGTAGAAGGCAGGCGGTGATTGGTTGTGGCCTACGATGCAGATGGTCTATAGGGTCCATGGGAACAATAGGTGTGTGATCGTACGGCTATGGTTGTTACCAATCAAGATCTTATGGTAGTGGTTAGTTTTGGGTTTGATTCAAATTCTATCAGCTTTCAGTGCATGATCCGATGGCCGTGCGTGCTTTAGACTTCGATCCAAGGATCGATGATGCTCCCGATGGTGATCCAATCATCCTAACATTGATCTAATGGTCCGATCTTCTCCATCAATCACGATCGAACGATCAGAACCTATTTTGACTCAAATTAGGCTGATTCACGAGCATTTTTGGTATTTTTTGAAGCTTTGGATCGCCATCTTACGGCCAGAACTCACGGGACTTCTTAGAAAATGTGATCCAATGATTTTCTCTTGAGTTTTTCAACAAACACGAAACTATATTTTATCTTAGTCCCATATTGCTTGATAACAAAGTCTTCAGCCCTCCAACACCTATTTAAAGATCCTAGAACTCCAGAGTTGAGACATCTGATAGAGGAGAAGCCACGGTATAGGGTGAAAGTTAGGCTTTTAGCTGAAGGTTGCTTCGAGATAGATGGTTCCGAGAGGAAGAGCCAGACTTCTATGCCATCTCCACATTACCGCTGGTCTGAGATTAAGAATTTTATTTTAGTTTTTATTTCTTTCTTTTTCTTTTCAATTATTATACTTAAATTTTTAATTTTAATTTTAATATAAAGTTTATTATCTTATTTTTTAAATTTTAGTTTTATTTACTATTCTTTAAATTTTGCTTCTTTAATTTTAATTGCTCTTTAATTTTATTGCAAGTAGATGCTAAGATCTAAATAGTAGATCTTAGTACCAATTTAGTTTTTCTGCAATGCTTAATTCTGCTTTTTAATTTTTTGACTTCAAAACTCTTTTCTTTTCTTTTCATAAAAAAATCAAAGATTTCAAAATTAAATTACTACCTTTCTATGGATTCGATCCAACTTGCTACTGCCTACGAGTTCATAATAATCTTAAAAGAAGTCAAAATTAAATTGATAATTATGATATTTTAACGATGATATCATGATCTATCAAGTTTTTGGCATCGTTGTCAAGGAGGCACAAAAATTAAAATTTTTGATTTCTTTGATTTTTCTTTTTATCACTGTTTACTACTTTTTTTGTTTATTTTGTAGATAAAAAAAGAAGAAAAAAGAATAAAAAAATTAGGGCAAGGAGAAAACTTTCAATCCTATTTTATGAGATCAATCCTAAATCCTAAATCTCTTTTTTTAATTATTATTTACTTTATTTTTAAATTAATTAAAAATTATCCACTTAAATCTAATTAAAAATCTCATGGCAAAAGTAAAAATCTAATTGGTTAGAGCATCAATCATATTAGTTTTATTTTTATTTTTATTTTTTTTGGTGATTGCTGGAGGTAAGGTAAGCTTCTCAAAATTCAATTAGTTGCATGCATCTAATTTAAATTGTATAGAACTCCTTGCTTGAATTTTTTTTTTTATGCATATTCATATTAAATCAAATTAAGGGCACAACCTAATTAAATAAGATAAGATGGAGATTTGATCATCCTTTCTTGGCCCACAAACAACCAACCAGTATCCATCATTGATCTAAGCCTCTAAATTAAAATCAATTAAACATCAGCCCTAGGAACTCGAGCTCAATAGGATAAGAAATTCTAAGAGTTGGATCGGATTAGAGTTAGTCAACTTAACTGGTATTTAAGAAAAGTGGTTCAAGGATCATGTCTCAAAGGAAGGTGGTTAATTAATTAGTTTAGTTAGCTTATCTGGCCAAGACAATTGGTGTCTAAGGCAAGCAATGGTGGAACTCCTGCCGATCTTACATTTACCTGGCCAGTTGATTGACTGATTTTCTACTTGGAGGGCTTGAAGGTGACCTTAAAAGTTAGGAGCTGTCTAGATTTAAGACAACCCTTAGTCAGGATTGCTTGCCTAACTTGTTTGCTAATTAACATCAAACATAAATATAATTATTTCTTCTTTATCATCTCTAGATTTAGGACTCCTTAGGACTCTTCTTTAGAGCTTTCTTCTTTCTCTTCTTTTTCCTTCTCTCTAAAAAATTATATATATAAAAATTAATAAAAAATAATAAAATAAAAAATTTTGAATCACATATTAGGGTTGCACTAGAACATGCATGGTAGGAGATCGCTATTACCTAACCTAGTTAAACCAAATTCCAAAATTGAATGATTGATTTATATAAAACTTGAAAATCAAATAGCTAGAAATAATGGAGAATCACCTAGGTAGATGAAGACAAAACTTTGCGACTAGCCTAAATCGATTGCAAAACTTTACGACCAATTTAGCAATCAAAAAATAAAAAAAATAAATTTTATAATATTTTATTTTTTAAAATTGATTACAAAATTGGTCATAAAGTCACTCACTAATTATTTTTTAATTTTTTTATTAATAAAATCAATTATAAAATTGATTGCTAGTTATTCTTAATTTTTTTAAATTAATATATCAGTCACAAAATCGATCACTAATTTTGTTAAATATTTTTTATTAATAAAATTGATCATGAAATCAATTACTAATTATTTTTTAATTAAAAAATTAATCATAAAATTAGTTGTAATTTATTTTTTAATATAATTTTCAAAATTAGTTATAAAATTGATCACTAAATTTATTAAAAATTCTTAAAATAAAATTCAGTTGCAAGATCTATGTCTAATTTTTATTTTATATATTTTTTAAATTTTATATTATTTTTTTATTATATTATTTTATTATCTATTTTATTTTTATATTATTATTTAAAATAAAATTTGGCAGCTGGGCATGGCCTAGTAGATTCATGTAGGAAGCCCAACGTGCAGTGTACCATGATCTACCGTGCTAATGAGGCTGGCACGGTCCATGGAGCAGGCATGAATTAGCGACAAATTTTTTCTCGATTTCTCATGGTCTGCTATGGATCGAAGGGCATTTTTTGCTCATTGCTTGTAGCTTATGATCATCTCTGTGGACTGATGAAGGTCGACACCGGTGATAATGGGGAGCATAGTGATGATGGTGATCGATGATAGGTGTGGCAATGAGAAGGAGAAGAGGGAGGGGGTCATGCACGTAGGTAGGTGGGCCGACGAGGGGAGGCCAGAGGAGAGGAGGGCTATCATGGGCGGCTTGATGGGAGAGGCCATCATGGGCGATTGTCGGGGAGGGAGGCCATTGCAGTCGGACTGGCGTGGGGCCGAGAAGAAGAGGGGATTTGGGCATAGCTAGGGTTGGGAGAAGGAGAAGGGGAAAAGAAGGAGAAGGGGATTATGGGAGGGGGAGGGGGAGGGGAGGGTGGAATGTGGTCGCCAGGTAGGGGAGGGTGAACCATCGTGGGCAGGTCGTGCAGGGGAAGAGTGGGTTCAGGCATGGCTGTGGTTGGAATGGGGTTATAAAAACGCTTTTCTAAAAATAAAGATGCTAATTATTTTTTTTTTTAATTCAGATTTACAATTGATTTTTTATTTATAAAATATTAAAAAATTTGGTGACCAAAAATTTGATGGTAAACTTAATTATAGAATAAAAAATAATTCAAAATTTTATGACTTATTTTTTTATCACAAAATTAATATTTTACAACTAAAAAATCGATCACAAACTTTTTTATAAATTAAAAAATAATTCAAAAATTTTTGACCAATTTTTTGATCATAATTTTTTTTAATATTTTGCAACCAAAAAATCAATCATAAATATATTTTACAACTGCATATAATTTTTTTATTTTTTTAAATATGATATAATTTTAGAATTTAAAATCTATCTTCATTAGTCATTATCTAAATAATTATCATTAAAGTATCGTTATAAAAGATCATCTCGATTCGATAGCCTTAGCTATATCGATTAATAAAATTTAATTTCGATAGCTACGAATGACCGTATGGTGATTTGATAGATGAAAACCATCAATGGATTCAAAAAATTATAATAATGATCTCAGTAATATTTATAGTATACTATCAAAATTTTACTTTAATCAAAAATCATTATCATGATCAATTTAGCACGAAATGATTTGAGTCGTTAAATAAAAAAATAAGTGATCAAAAGATCAAATGGCACTCGATTATAAGATTATTTTTTAGATAAATGATCTTTACTATTACTTTGATCTTTGTACGATGGTGATCGTAAAATTCAAATCATGCATATATGAATGATCCAAAACTATATGCCTCTTGATTCTCATTCTTAAAATCCTTAAATAATTATACTTATATTTTTATAAGATCTGCTTAATATGGATGATTTATATATACTTGATTTAGATTTTATGATCACCACCATATAGATGATTAAAGTAGTAGCAAAGATCATTTATCTAAAAAATCATCTTATAATCAAATGTCGTTTGGCCCTTTGATCACTCAATTTTTATTTAACGGCCCAAATCATTTAATGACCTAAATCATCTATTGAAAAATATGTTCCAAAGCCAATTATTAGCCTATTGATGATTATGCTATTTTATAAATATAAATAATTTATTAATAAATAAAATATTTATTTTAATATTTTTATCATAAGTCTATATCTTTTAATGAACTCTTTTGTTGTGATGAAGTTCTTAAGACTATTTAAATTTGATAAAGAGAGAATTTATCGATTAGTTCTTAAAATTATTTATGACTAAATGATACGTTGTTAATCAGGATGATAATATTTATTAAGTGTAGGTCGTTGTGTGCCATATGGATTGATTGTCCTCTTAACTAAGGAGTGTGGAGATATTAGTATGGTATACAGATAAAATATAGGGATACATCATCACCAAACATGATCAACTCTAGAGTATTCTGCTATCAAGAATAGCTCTGATGGGATATGGGTATAAATGTTTCTTAGACTTGAGATCGTCAAGGCAGCTTGCAAGCAACTCACGGTGCTTTAGTGTCGGACTATCTGAATTTTTAATTTAGTGATGGAAGATTTCTATGCATAGTCAAGTATTTACGAAGTCGGTGAGTGATCCAAATGAGATTGACCACTCCAAAGAGTTTGGAGATAATGCATTGCTGTATTTTAATTTAGCAAAATATTGATCAGGATAATTCATGAGATGGATTTGGTATTTTAAAATATAATGTGGATGACCTATTCAGGGTTGACAGTTGAATTCTAAGTCATTCCATGAGCATTTATAGTTAAGGGAATGAATTATACGAAAACCATGTCCACATGAGTTCTAAGAATGTTGCTTTATACATTCGACTTATCTGACCATCGGATATCATTGCTAGACTGTCACTTCAATTAGTATAAAAATTTATTCTTATACTACCAGCTTAGATTTGAACCTATGGGGTTGCACATATTAGAGGTCTCGATCTGATTGAATGGTTGATCAATGATTAAGAATCATTTTAGGGTTAAATATTCAATAAGGTTGATGTTTGATCTATTACAAGTATTGTAGGAGGATCAGTTAGAAATTAGATTGCTAATTGGCTCAAATTGATTGAGCTAAAGGGCTAAGATCAAGCCTTTGAATAGGATTCAATTAGATTTGATTTGGACTTAATTGGATCAAGTCTAAATAATTTATTGGATAAGCCAATTATAAGAAAGAATAATGTTGAAAAAAGTATCTTGAATTTTCTTACAATATGTCCACAATGAGGCTTAGAATGATGAATGGAGTCCAACAAGCCCAAGAATAGTCCAAATGGAGTTCAGATGGAGAAGATACACATGAAAGAAGATTGGAGCATAGTTGCCATCCCTAGGCCCGTCGGAGGGGCCCACGGCGACGTCAGATGATGGTGGTGCAGCCCAAATCGATCGTGCATGGTAACATTGGACCAGCCACGTGCTGGGTCGATCGAGCGTGCGAGCACACATGGGGGGCTGTGCGTGGGCCGTGTAGGAGAGGGCCGCATGGGTGCCCAGCCCATGCAGTGGAGCACGGTCCACCATGGACCATTAGCTCATGAGTGCTCGCAGGACCTCCAACTCATTTTTCTTTCTATTTCATGCGGTCCACGATACTATTCCATGGATCGATCATGATCGAATGGCTTAGAGTGGAGCCGATCACAATCGAACGGTTGGGATTTGATCTGGCCTTGATTTGGCCTGATGGCCCTCTTCTTTGCATGATCCGATGGCTGGGAGACCTCTCGATCATGATCTAATGGTCCAAGATCGATCCGAGCCTGATCAGGACTGCTGTTGCATGATTCGATGGCCTAGGAGGGAGTTGATCATGATCGAACGGTCCAGATGCGATCTTGAGTGTGTTTAGGACTGGATTTTCTATTAGAATACTATTTTTGAGTTTCTAGAGTCTATATAACTCCGATTGACGAACCATTTATTGTGTTGAAGTTGGTGACATCTTGGAGGTACTAAGAGACTTTTTGAGAGATTTTAGAGAGCTTTTATAAGAATTTTGGAGCTTCTTATTGAGAGACTCTTGTATAAAGGTTGAGTGGTAAGTTTTTCTTGTATTATTTGATTTTTTCTCTCATAGTGAAGCTTTGCATGCCTTGTAGAGGCAAGCCCTTGAACTGATCCACATACTTTGTTGCTTTCTTATTTTGTTTTCTTCTTTCTTCCTATCGTAATTCATCGGTACTAGATCCTTAACATGTGGTATTAGAGTAGTTGATATCCCAATAGATTAGTATCAGAGCTAGGCAGTACCAGAGGGCAGATTGTAGCAAGTGATAGAGATTGAAGGATATGAAGAAGATAAGTGCAATCAAGGTGGGGAACAATAGGTTCGATGGGAAGGGCAATTTTTTCTTGTGGCAAGCAAGGGTAAAGGATATCCTCATCCAACATGGATTAATCGACGCTCTCTTGAATGACAAAATGTCAGCTACCATGGAGATGAAGGATTGAAAGTTGATCCAGTTGTAGGCGGTGAGCACGATTTGCTTGTACTTAGCAAATGATGTGGCGATCCATGTACTTGATGAGACTATCCCAATGGCGTTGTGGTTGAAGCTCGAGGAGTTGTACATGGCGAAGTCGCTCACTAACATGTTATTTCTTTGGAGGTAGTTCTACCAGCTACGGATGGACGAAGGTCAAAGCGTGTGGAAGTATCTATCTAACTTTCGGAAGATCCTCACCGACCTTCTCAGCATTGGCGAAAAAGTTGAGGAGAAGACTAGGGCATTGGTCTTGCTAGCATCGCTTCCTCCTTCATATGAGTTTTTGGTTACTGCTCTTTTAGTGGAAAAAAGCACCATCAGGATGGATGAGGTCACTACAGCGATACTCTAGAATGAAGTTCTTAGATGGAAGAATCCAACTTTGAGCTCAGATGATGGCAGCTCAGCTTTGGTGGTTTCTAGAGGAGTAGGAGGCAGTAGATGGAGTGGCAGAGGATCACGAGAAGGATAATCCAGATCCAATATGAGGGATCCTAGTAAGATTAGATGCTACTGATACGACGAGTTGGGGCATCATGTCAGAGATTGTCCGTAGCTCAGCGATTGGATGAGGGCTACTGTAGCGATGGCCGGTAGCGAGTTATAGAGGATGATGTTCTGGAGATAGCTGATGAGGTATCTACTTCTTTTTAGCATTACATTTTAGATTCTACAAGCGCATATCATGTTTGTTGCAGAGAAAAGTAGTTTGACTCCTTAGAGAGCAGCGAGGGCACTATTTATCTGTCGATAGATCGAGTTGTGCGATCAGAGGCATCGAGATGGTCAGCTAGAGGACACATGATAGTGCAGTGAGGAGATTAGGTGAGGTCCGATACATATCCGATTTTAGATGAAATCTTATCTCACTAAGTAGACTAGATTCAAATAGCTATAGGTGGGTGGCGATGAAATTTTGAAGGTCATGCACGATGATAGGATAATATTGGAGGGAAAGAAATAGATAAAAGGATATTACTATCTGGCAGAAAGTCTAGTGTGAGATGGAGCTTTAGGAGCCAAAGGGAGCCCAGTGCAAGGTGGAGCTCCAGATGGAGGTGGGTCGGGCATGAGATGCGAGACTTGGGTGGATGAGAGGCAACATCGTAGAGTGAAGTTTCTATTACTGCAGGAGACTTCTCCGAGTAGGTCTTTGGTTAGAGTGGACACAGCCTATGATGGAGATGGGATCGAGCGGTTTGGCTCGACTTTCATGTTTGTCCATCCATGATCAACGAGCGTGGCCTAGGGCATGGGGGCGAGATGGATCACAGACTCTTAAAGATAGATGGAGACAGAATATCAAGTTGAGATAGAGATTATTAAAAAAAATATCTTAAATTCTCCTATAATAAGCCCACAATGAGGTTTAGAATGATGAATGGAGTCCAACAAGCCCAAGAACAGCCTAAACAGAGTCCAGACGGAAAAGATAAGCATGAAAGAAGATCAAAGTGGAGTTGCCGACGTCGGGCCCATCGAAGGGGCCCATCGGCGGCGTCGGACGGTGGTAGCACAGCCCAAATAGGCCGTGTGTGGTGGTGTTGGCCTAGCCGTGTGTTGGGCCGATCGGGTGTGCAAGTGCGCGTGGGGGGGCACGCATGGGCCGCACGGGAGCGGGTCGTGCGGGTGCCCAGCCCACGCAGGGGAGCATGGTCCACCATGGACTGTCAGCTCACAGGCACTGACATGGACCCCCAACTCATTTCCCTTTCCATTTTTCATGGTCCATGGCACTATTCCATGGACCGATCATGATCGAATGGCTCTGAGCGGAGCCGGTCATGATCGAATGGTTGGGATTCGATTTGTCCTTTATCTAGCGTGATGGCCCACTTCTTTGCATGATCCGACGATTGGGAGAGCTCTCGATCATGATTTAATAGTCTAATATCGATTCGAGCCTAATCAAGACTACTGTTGCATGATCCAATGGCTTAAGAGAGAGCCGATCGTAATCAGACGGTTTAGATACGATCTCGAGTGTGTTTAGGACTAGATTTCCTACTGAAATACTATTTTTGAGTTTTTGGAATCTGTATAACTCCAATTGACGAACCATTTATTGCGTTGGAAAGCTGTTGATGTCTTGGAGGTGCTGAAAAGCTTCTTTAGAGATTTTAGAAAGCTTTTATAAGAGTTTTAGGATTTCTTGTTGAGAGATTCTTGTACAAGGGTTGAGTGGTAAGTTTCTCTTGTATTGTTTGATTTTCTCTCTCATAGTGAAGCTTTGCATGCCCCATGAAGGCAAGCCCATGGGCTGATTCACGTACTTAGTTTCTTTTTTATTTTTTTTCTTCTTTCTTTTTGTTATAATTTGTCGGTACTAGATCCTTAACAAGTGGTATTAGAGTAGTTGATATATCAACAAATAATTTTTAGTTGAAATAGGACTTGAGTGCACCTAATTTTTTATTTGATTAATAATTTAAATTTAAATTAAATTAAATTTTATCTAATTTAATTGATCTCCTAATTGGATTAGAACACCATTAATTAGGTTGCATCAAGATCTATTTTGATTGGGCTAAAAAATTGGTTTGACTAGTCAAAGCATAAAGTCCTAGTTAGACTAGGACTCCTCCCTTATGCTATCTTCCCTTTCTCCATGCCCGTTCCATGAATTTTTTCCTATGAAATCTAATTTCTAGAGAGGCTCCACACCAATCCTTGCCCCTATATCCCTCTTGGATGGTTTGTGATTTTGAATTTGATCAAAACTAGGAAGTAGTGATGATCTAGACTCTATTTGATAGAGTTTGGATAAACCAAAACTCTTATTTAATAATGGTGCCAATTAATCTAATTTATTCTTGATATTGTCATAGAAGAAAGATGATTTATTTATGCACAATATCTTGGTTTCTATGCTATAAAATAAAGAGGAGGCATCCAAGAGTTGGGTGCCCTAATCCTAGTTTCTTTTGGACTCTCTATCTTGGTGTTTGACTTAGACAAAGATTCTTCTCTAATTCTCTATATAAAAGAAGTTAGGCTATGATGTTTTTAAAGATTTTAGACCTAAAAGAGAGGGCTTGGATGAAGAGACCTTGGGTGCATTAGGGTTGAGGGCATGGGATTTTGTAAAGGCACAAATTGTGGTGCCTAGGTGAGAGGAAATGCCTAGAGAAGAAGGGTCTCCTCTAGGGTTTGTGTTTCAGATTTTTCTTCCATCAATTTTTAATAGAAAAATATAGAAAGAAGGCTTCTTCTAGATCCTCCCTTCTCCTCCTTTGGTCCTTGAAGAGTTTAAGTCAATTGAAGAAGGAGATTCTATTAGATATGTATGCCCTAGAAGCCAGATTGGCTGATATTTGTAATACACTTCTAAGGACAAAATTATAATTTTAACTATAAATAATAAAATAAATTATTTTCTATTATAGTGTATATTTGAAAGTGTCTATGATACATCCCTTGAGTTAATGGTAATGATAGTTCATATTTTCAAGAGTTGAAAATTTAAGACATGAATTTTCATTATTAACTCATAAAATGCTCTCGACCGTAGGATCATTATGAGGATGGTGATTGATCCAAAAGATTGGTGTATGATCACTTTTTTAGGATAGATGAGTTTTGAGTCTATGGTGTAGAGACACCAAAATGAGAGTATAAGTACTCGTTAGAGAACGAGGACACTAAGCATGACCACCTCGAGCAGTCATCAAGAAGTCTACCTTCTCGTCGATGACTGGCTCGAAGCTACAGTAGTGTGTCTGGTTCTTTGATCTGAGATGCATCGGTAGTTCATCTTGAGGATATTATAGTTTGACTACACCATAACTCGATCTTCTAGTGATTCGAAATCCTAAGGTGTATGTTGGCTATAGCATGTTCATTGTAGGAATTGGATTGCATCAATAGAGGATCTATCTACCTTGGTAGATGAGGAGCAGCCCTATGATGATCATGAGAATCAAGTCCATAAGCCCATAGCCATGGCAGAGTGAAATAATAGAAAGTATTTCTATTAGAATTTTCACATTGGACTTAAATCGAATGATTAATTCATATGACGGATATTAGGGTTTGATGAGATCACCTTAACCCTAATCCGGTTGGGGCTCAAGATAGAAGAACTTAATCACATAGGTAACTACACCGAGAGGTTCATTTTTAATTCTGATGGATTGCCACCATATGCTGCTTGGTGTCACTGATAGATTTTGGGAGCAATTAGAATGATTTGGATGCTCGATCATACTAGTTGTCTGAATCAGAAAAGTTCTGATCCATCGAAAGATATTTTGATGATGTCGATGATAGAGATTGTGATATATCCCATTACCATATGGAACTAAACCTAACTGGATCACACAAATAAGAGTTTGGATCTAGATATCATCAATTGGACTAACCTAGTTTAATTAATTTGAATAAAATTTAATTAGGTTAAAGGAAATCATGCTAGCACATGATTGAGCCTAATATTCTTCTTTAACAATCATTAAAGTTTGTCTCGACTGAGCCAAATGTATTTGGACTCACTCAGAAATTTTTACTTGGTCTGACTAGAGCTTGTCTAAGTCAGAAAAGGGTTGTCTTAATTTATGAGATAAATTTGAGATAACATCTACCATTTTTCGTCACCTGCTAAATCTTGTCTTTGGACTTTGGTCAAATATTGACCTTTGATACTTAGACATTTGTCCATATGTCATGCACCTATAGGAGAGAACTCTGATCCTTGTCCCCCTATTAAAAGGTAGAGAGACAAAGGGCACACGCCTAGGAAGGTGTGCACCCCATGTGGATAAGGATTGGAGTCCCATACAGATGGGACTCCAATTACTTTAGGGAATCAAACTTGATGGCATCAAAGAGTATTGTTTGACCCAATCTTGATGCCATCTAAGGTGAGTTTTGAGAGACTCTAATCTGATTAGATCAAATGATGTTATTCCATCAATCAAATTTAGATCTGATTGTATAAAGGGCTGTGATTGGTCGGGATGATATGGCACTGCATGGCGTAGTAGGATCTATAAAAACCCTATTTGTGCCTAGATTGAAAGAGCTTCTACCTTAGCCCATGCCATATAGCCTCTCTCCCTCCTTCTCCATGCTATTCTCTGATCTTCTCTCTCCTCTCCATGCCCAAGAGGATTTAGGCATGAGTTAGGTATGATCCAAGCAAGTGAAAGGCGATAGGAAAGTAAGAAGGGAGCACTGCTGCAAGAGACAATGGCTGATCTTCAAAAGTCATTTTGAAGACCTTCAAGATTAGATCCAGATCTTATTTTAGAGGATAGATTGAGAAGAAAAAAATTTCTATATCCTACATGAGTGGATATCAGTAGAGGCCAGGCGCTTGAGTGGCTACATCCAGAACCTCAGGCAAACATCGAAATCATCATAGGATAATAGGATTATCCATAATAAAGATATAATTAAATTAGATTTAATTTAATTTTATTTTTTTATCAGACTAATAAGAATAGATCTGAAGAGTCTCAGATCTAATTTGGATCTTAGAAAATTTTTTTTGAAATATTCCTCTTGATCCAATCAGATCTGAACGAACTTGTATCGAAAAAAACATGATTTTTTCTTCAACTGGTATCAGAGCCAGATTTCAAAATTTATTAGATCTAATTTTATTTTAATTTTGATATAATAATTAGATGATTTTAGATATCACATAAGATGTTATTAGATCTAAAATTAAAAAATTAAAAATTAAATAATCTAGATCTAAGATGTATGAGATGCATGACTAGACTAGGAATAGAATTATTCTATGTATAGTCTAACACGATCATAATTTTAATTTAATTAATTATAATTTTTAGATATTTTATTTATTATTTTTTGATATTATAAATATTATAATTAGATTTAAAAAATAAAAAATAAATTTATTTAATTTGTTCATATGAGATATGATAAATGCATGTTTAGACTAGTTGTAGAATAGTTCTACAAAATTATCTAGAATAAATTTTATTTTGATATGATCAATTTAAATATTATTTTTTAGATATTTATGAGATAATTTAGATCAAAAAACATGCATGATATAATATATGAGATGTATGCAAAACATATTTTTAAGTTAGATCAATTTTTATATATGTGATATATATGTAGATCTATCTAGTTTTGTAGATTTATCATGTTTTTGATTAAGGTGTTCCCCTTGGCCGTCCGATCATAAGATGAAGTAGGATTTAAAGGCCCTCTCTTTTCATTCGATGGGATA
>QRFJ01002784.1:118160-163040 GCA_006176705.1 Cocos nucifera | reverse complement strand
GTTTACTGACACTACCACATAGAAGAAACCCGAGCCAGAAATTTAGTACTAGTTTCTAATTTAAATGAGATAGAAATAGGGGAAAAAAAGAGAATAGATGATATCCGAAACTTATAAACCTAATGTCCTATTTCCTTCAACCCTAGAAAGCTGGTTCTTTCTTATTAAAATACAAGAAAGCGATCAAAGAGCATGTAATTGAAATATCAATGGAGTTGTTTAAGCAGGATCATATTATTACCTCTAGAATTAAAAACTGCCTTAGTCACCATTCCAGTACCCATTGAATCAACTTAACTTCCTAAAATTCCATTCATGAGCATTTTTAGAAAACATAGTGAGAACTAATAACATGGTCTGAGAATGGCGAATCATAAAATATATTCCAAAATTAACAGTGGAATATATATCATAAATGGATTAAAAATCAACTTTTCTGGAGATTGGCAATCCAAAACCATTTGGAATTTGTCAATCCAATATTCGACACAGGATATGAGCTCATTGTGTCTGGCTGAGACGGTGTAAACTTAGGCGCTTGTTGGGAGGGCAACCCAATTTTTAGTTTTTATCTTAATTATTTGCTTATTTTCTTTTTAGGATAATTTTGATTAAGTTTAGAGGAAAAGCTCAAATTTATCAAAGGCCATTGGCTGGACCAAAAAAAAAAAAATAATATATATATATATATACTGGAGTTAGTGTATTCTTTCCATTTTTTTTTTATACATCCTTTATTTTTTCTTCTCCATTGAGGACAATGTTGATAAACATCATAAATTCACCAATAAAAGTATTAATTTATCAATTAATTGATATTAATTTTTAAGAATTAATAATCAATTTATATATAATTTTTGAAAAATTCATATTTTTATTAATTAAAAAATTAATTAAAAAATAATAAAAAAATAAAAATAATAAAAATTAAAAAATAAAATTTTATTATCAATAGAAAGAGCTCATTTTTTTGATCACAACGAAATAAATTTCAAGTAAAACGGAGCTAAAATGGAAAAGATATGAATTTTGAAAGATATAAAATAAATAAAAATTAAATAAAAAAAAAAAGAAAACGGCTCAGCCGGCTCCGCAAGCCGAGCCACCAAGCCAAGCCAAGCCATCAAGCCGACTCAGCCGTTGAAGCCATCAGCCGGTCCACGATCCAGGCGTGGACCGCCAGCTCAGCAAATTCCGGCGAATCAGAGATTGCCACGTGGTGGACCTAGACCCCTTAAGGGTCTACAGAAATTTATCGCGGCTCACAAGGGTAATTTAGTCTTTTCGTCCGACAACAGCGGCGCTGATTGGTTGCGGTGTGCGGTGCGGCCGGTCCACGCGGTCCATGGGAACAGTTATTGCGCGATCGGACGGATGTGGTTGTTTGCGGTCAGGATCGGACGGCTGTGGTTGCTTCCGAATTTTATTCAGATACAAACATCACGCGGATCACCATCGGACGGCAGCGCTCGATCCAGGCGATGATCCGACGGTCCAGAATGCTGCCGGCGGTGATCAAGACTCCCGAAGCGCGATTTGCGGCCAGATTTCCTCGATCAAGCGCGATCCAACGGCCAGAATTTAATCCGACCCGATCTGAGCTTATCTGCATCCGATTTTGATGATTTTTGGACCGTTGGATTCCTATTGAATGGCTGGATTTTATCAGATTTATCAGAGTCATATCAGAGCTATTTTGATTCAAATTTTATCCAAATTTCTTTGTATTTTTATGATTACAAAGGCTATTAGTCCCATATTGCCTTTAGAAAAAATATCCAGCCCTCCTAGCTCTATAAAAAGGACCCCAGGCCATCAAGAAATCAACATCTCCGATCAAGGTGAAGCTTTGGTACAGGGCGAAGCCAGGCTATGGGTTAAAGGCTGCTTCGAAGCAACGGGTGCCGAGAAGAAGAGCCGAGCTTCTACACCATCTTTCTGCCAATGCCGATCCAAGATCAGAGATCAGGCTATTTTATTTTATTATCTTTTCTTTTTAAATTTTATGTATTTAAATTCTAAAATTTTAATTAATAAAAATTTTATTTTTGCATTTTAATTTCTTACTTTTTATTTTTATTGTAATTTAATTTCTGCACTTTAAATTATTGCTTTGCAAGTAGATGCTAAGATCTAACTAGTAGATCTTAGTACCAAGTTTAAATTCCTGCATCTTTTAATTTTTGCTTTTTAATTTTCCGACTTCACTTTTGATTTCAAAACTCTTCAAATCTTTTCTTTTTCTTTTCAAAAATCAAAGATTTCAAATCTAAAAATACTACCTTCCCTGTGGATTCGACCCGACTCACTACTATCTACGCATTTTCAATGATTTTAAGAAGTCGGATTAAACTGATAAACACGGTGTCTTAACGACAGCATCGCGTTCCTATCAAGTTTTTGGCGCCGTTGCCGGGGAAGGTTTTTGATTTTTGATTTTGATTTCTTTGATTTATTAAAAATAATTTCGACAAACGCACCAAGTTTTTTTCGCAAATGCATCCTATCAAGTTTTTGGCGCCGTTGCCGGGGAAGGAATAGATGCTATTTTTTTTCTTTGATTTCTTTGATTTTTTTTATAAATTAATTATATTTTTTTAATATTGCTTACTAATTTTTTTTATTTATTTTGTAGAAAAAAAAAGGAGAAAATGAAGAAAGCATCTAATTTTGGTAAGATCAATCCTAACCCTAGTCCTCTTTTCTTTTTATTTATTTATTTATTTATTTTATTTTTAAATTAATTTAAAAAAATATTCATTTAAACCTAATTAAAAGCCTCATGATAAGATTAGAAATCCTAACTGTTTAGAGCATGCATCATATTAGTTTTATTTTTATTTTTATTTTTTTTGGTGATTGCTGGAGGCAAGGTAAGCCTTTCAGAATACAATTAGTTACATGCATCTAGTTTAAATTGCATAGAACCCTTTGATTGAATTTTTTTTTTTTCGTGCATATTCATATTAAATCAAATTAAGGGCACAACCCAATTAAACAAGATAAGGTGGGGATTTGATCACCCTTCCTTAGCCCACAAACAACCAACCAACATCCTGCATTGACCTAAGCCTTTAATTTTAAAATCAATTAGACATCAACCCTAGGAACTCGAGCTCAATAGGACAAGGAATCCTAAGAGTTGAACCGGGTTAGGATAAGTCAATTTGACTGGTGTCTAGGAAAGTGGTTCAGGGACGATTGGGCCCGAAGGAAGGTGGTTTCTAATTGGTTCCGTTCGCTTACCTGGCCAAGCACAATTGGTGTCTAAGGCAAGCAACGGGGGGACTCCCACCGACCTTACACTTACCTGGCTAGTTGATTGGCTAATCCTACACTTGGAGGGCTTGAAGGTGACCTTGGCAGTTAGGAGCTGTCTAGATCTAGGATAACCCTTAGTCAGGATTGATTGACCAACTTGATTGCTAACCAACATTAAATCTAATTAAACCTAATTCTTCTCTTTCTTCTTAGTTCTAGGACTCCTTAGGACCTCTTCTTTAGAACTCTTTTTTCTTTCTTCTCCTTTCTCCTCTAAAAATAAAATAAAATAAAAATTAAACTAACTAAAAATTAATAATTAAATTAAATTAAATTAAATTAAAAAATAAAAATAATTTAAAAAAATTAATTTTTAATATAATAAAATAATAATAATAATAATAAATAAAAAAAAAATATTCTAAAAATTTTTAAACCATACATTAGGGTTACACTAATACATGCATGGTAGGAAATCGCTTTTTCTGATTTAGTTGAACTTAATTGAATGGTTGATTCACATTAAACATAATAATCAAATGGCTAATATGAATCTAATAGTCCAAAAATTAGATAAAGTTGACCTTCTTGATCAGAAAATAGATCAACTCCTAACCCTAGGTCAACAATCTTCTAATTATCAGGAGAATTATTCAATCTGTGCTAGTCCAACCCATCATGTAAGTGAATATCCTATGACTGCACAGTTTCCATATTTTATCCAAGAACAAGTTCAAGCTACTCAAGGATACTCCAAATTGATTAATGACCCATTTTCAAATTCATATAATTCAGATTGGAGTAACTTTAATTTTTCTTGGACATCCCAACAGACTCAGGCTCAGACCCAAATTTCACTTGAGCAAAATTATCAAAATTATGCCTATAATAATGGTCAGCCTAGTCAGTTTAACCAGCCATCATATTATAATCAGCCTTCATACCCACCTCCTCAACAGACCAATCTAGCTGATGATAGATTTAACCAACTTCAACAATTAATTCTAACTCAACAGCAATCTATCGCCAGACTAGAAGCTCAAATAGGATAATTAGTTGAGTCTAACATGAGGAGAGAACTAGATCAACTACCGAACCTACCAATTTCAAACAACCCACCTAATGACCACCAACCACCTGGATTAAATTATCAATCTAATGTTTCATCTAAGAATCTCCAATTTGAGAATACCAAAGTAATTCCTGAACTTAAAAGCTATAGGATTCTTATGGACCCATACCAAGACCAGGTGAGAGAGGCTAGTACTGATGCTAGCCAAAATAAAAATTTAGAGGAACTGGTTAGTACTGAGACTAACCACATAGAAGAACCCAAGCCAGGAATTAGTACTGATGCTAGTTCCAGTTTAAATGAGATAGAAATAAGGGAAAAGAGAATAGATGATTTACCCGAGACTTATAAACCTAATGTCCTATTCCCTTCAACCCTAGAAGCTGGTTCTTCTTATAAAAATCAAAAGGCATGTAATGAAATGTCAATGGAGTTGTTTAAGCAGGATCACATTAATTTACCTCCAGAATTAAAACCGCCTTTAGTCACCATTCCAGCACCCATTGAATCAAACTTAACTCCTAAAACTCCATTCATGAGCATTTTAGAAAAACAAATAGGAGAAATTCTTAATAAACATGGGTCTGAGAATGGAATCATAAAATTATATCCCAAAAATTAACAAGTGAATATATCAATAATGGGATTAAAAATCAACTTTCTGAGATTGGCAATCCAAAACCATTGGAATTTGTCAATCCAATATTCGACACAGGATAGTGAGCTACATTGTGTCTGGCTGAAGACGGTAAACTTAGCGCTTGTTGGGAGGCAACCCAATATTTAGTTTTTATCTAATTTATCTTATTTTCTTTTTAGGATAATTTGAATAAGTTGGAGGGAGAGCTCAAATTTGTAAAGGCATGTGCTGGACCAAAAAAAAATAAATAAATAAATAAATAAATAATATATATATACTGAGTTAGGTGTATTCTTCCATGTTTTTTATTACATCCTTTATTTTTTTTCTTCTCCATTGAGGACAATGTCGATTAAGTTGGGGGGAGAGAAAAATAAAAATTTTAAAATTTTAAGTCCTCGAAAAAGTTAGTATTTAGTATTTAGATACTTGATTATGCTTAAGAATCGAATTAAACTAAGCATTTTTAAAAAGAAAATTGATGCACAGATTCAGAGAATCTATGAGATATTGAGGAATCAAGTATTAAGAAAATTCAATAAAGAGTTAAGTCCTAGAACATAAAAAATTTTTTTCTTGGAGCATTTCTAATTATTTCTACTAGCATCAAAGAAAAGTCTACTTTTTATAGGCTTGTGTAGGGTAACTATACGTTTCTTCATATAAAAATTTATTTTAATAAAATAGTTTTCCAAGTACTTCTCACTGAGTAACCGGGCCTCTTTGCCTAAGCAAGCATTGAGTTTCGCGTCAAAAGGTGGGAAGGGCAAAGAAGCTCGTTGTAAAGCTAGTCTTAACTCGTAGCCTATTTGATTCGAGCTAGTAAGCCCGAGGGGTATTCTATACCTAGTGCCCTAAAGCCAACTGGTTTGGGAGTCATTGGCCCAAGACTCGCTACATGGATCAAATAGAAAGCTTAAGGAGTTAAGACACTCAATAGTGGTACAACGTTAAAAAAAAAAAAAAAAAAAAAAAAAAAAAAAAAAAAAAAAAACATTGGTTTCCCACCGAGTAACCGGGTCCCGTTGCCTAAGTAAGCAATGATATTCGCATCAAAAAGTGGGCAATGTGAAAATAAAAATTAATAAATGAAGGATGGAAGTAGCAATACACCTGCCTATATGAAAGTTTAGACAAATCAGAGATAAAAGTGGAATAATTTAGAAAAAGTTCTGAAAAATTTAATGTTCTTTACTTAATTTTTCTATTGATAAGTATTAATACCCCAATGATATATCTCATTTAAGCTCTACTGAATATCAATGGCCATTTTGAAAATTGCTTAGGTAAAATTCGAAACTCTAAAGTTAAAAGGTATTTAAAACTAAATTCTTTCTTTACTCGAGGACGAGCAAAGCTTAAGTTGGGGGGTGTGATAAACATCATAAATTCATCAATAAAAGTATTAATTTATTCAATTAATTTGATATTAATTTTTAAGAATTAATAATCAATTTATATATAATTTTTGAAAAATTCATATTTTTATTAATTAAAAAATTAATTAAAAAATAATAAAAAAATAATAAAAATTAAAAAATAAAATTTTATTATCAATAGAAAGAGCTCATTTTTTTGATCACAACGAAATAAATTTCAAGTAAAACGGAGCTAAAATGGAAAAGATATGAATTTTTGAAAGATATAAAATAAATAAAAATTAAATAAAAAAAAGAAAATGGCTCAGCCGGCTCCGTAAGCCGAGCCACCAAGCCAAGCCAAGCCATCAAGCCGACTCAGCCGTTGAAGCCATCAGCCGGTCCACGATCCTAGGCGTGGACCGCCAGCTCAGCAAATTCCGGCGAATCAGAGATTGCCACGTGGTGGACCTAGACCCCTTAAGGGTCTACAGAAATTTATCGCGGCTCACAAGGGTAATTTAGTCTTTTCGTCCGACAACAGCGGCGCTGATTGGTTGCGGTGTGCGGTGCGGCCGGTCCACGCGGTCCATGGGAACAGTTATTGCGCGATCGGACGGATGTGGTTGTTTGCGGTCAGGATCGGACGGCTGTGGTTGCTTCCGAATTTTATTCAGATACAAACATCACGCGGATCACCATCGGATGGCAGCGCTCGATCCAGGCGATGATCCGACGGTCCAGAATGCTGCCGGCGGTGATCAAGACTCCCGAAGCATGATTTGCGGCCAGATTTCCTCGATCAAGCGCGATCCAACGGCCAGAATTTAATCCGACCCGATCTGAGCTTATCTGCATCCGATTTTGATGATTTTTGGACCGTTGGATTCCTGTTGAATGGCTGGATTTTATCAGATTTATCAGAGTCATATCAGAGCTATTTTGATTCAAATTTTATCCAAATTTCTTTGTATTTTTATGATTACAAAGGCTATTAGTCCCATATTGCCTTTAGAAAAAATATCCAGCCCTCCTAGCTCTATAAAAAGGACCCCAGGCCATCAGAAATTCAACATCTCCGATCAAGGTGAAGCTTTGGTACAGGGCGAAGCCAGGCTATGGGTTAAAGGCTGCTTCGAAGCAACGGGTGCCGAGAAGAAGAGCCGAGCTTCTACACCATCTTTCTGCCAATGCCGATCCAAGATCAGAGATCAGGCTATTTTATTTTATCTTTTTTTTTAAATTCTATGTATTTAAATTCTAAAATTTTAATTAATAAAAGTTTTATTTTTGCATTTTAATTTCTTGCTTTTAATTTTTATTGTAATTTAATTTCTGTATTTTAATTATTACTTTTTATTGCAAGTAGATGCTAAGATCTAACTAATAGATCTTAGTACCAAATTTAAATTTCTGCACCTTTTAATTTTTGCTTCTAATTTTCCGACTTCACTTTTGATTCTGAAAACTCAAATCCTTTTCTTCTTTTCTTTTCAAAAATCAAAGATTTCAAATCTAAAATACTATCTTCCCCGTGGATTCGACCCGACTCACTACTATCTACGCAATTTCAATGATTTTAAGAAGTCGGATTAAACTGATAAACACAGTGTCTTAACGACAACATCATGTCCCTATCAGTCGTCAGATCATTTCAATGAATAAATAGTTTACCCGATCAGGTGATATTAGATATCACTATTTTTTTTTTTATTTTTTTTATAAATTTTAGATGAATCTAACCAGATCTAAGAACTTTTAGATCTAATCAGATCGGAGAAAATTCTTTAAATTATTCTATTGCAAATCTGATTTGATCAGATGGAACTTGCGACAAGAAAACCAAGTTTTTCCTTCAAATATCATCTACAGACAACATACGAAATAACACTACAGAACCATTTGCCCATTTATAAATATAGGATCCATCTTCATTCATAATGAAGACATACATTCAAAATGCATGTAGCCAAATGGGTTTTATAGGTCTACACCTTCCCATTTGCGCCACTCTAATCCTTTTGAAAATCCATTTGCATGGAATGGGTTTTATCCCATCAGGTGGATCAGCTAGTGTCCATACACTATTGATCTTCATGGACTTCAATTTGGATTTCATAGCTCCAAGTCATTTTTCAGAGTCAGACCTTTACATAGCATCCATATAGATAATCGAATCCTTATTATTCTCATCAAGCTCAATAGGATTGCCATCTCAGACCTAGATACCAAAGTATCTATCCAGCTAATGTGGTATTCTATTGGATCTCCTTAAAAATACCAAATTAATGGGCTCTGGGTTTGATCTAATCAAATCCAATTCTGTAGGTTTAATAGATTATGTCAGTTCACTCTACGGGTTGAACTTTCTCAAGTTCAACTTTAGTAGCATCAGTTCATTTTTTAAGAAACATTTTTTCAAAAAGAATGCCCTATTGCTGAGAACAACTTTTTGTTCTTCAAAATGATAGAAATAATAACTCCTAGTTTCCTTAGGATATCCTATAAACATACACCTATGGGACCGGGCACCAAGTTTATCTATGTGCCAATATTTTACGTAGACCTGATGCTCCCAAACCTAAAGGTAAGAGAGTCTAGGTCTATATCTTGTCCATATCCCATATAGAGTCTATGCGACATATTTACTTAGAATAATTTTCAGAGTAAAACAAATAGTCTCAAGAGCTTAACCCTAAAATAGGAAGATTAGTAAATCCCATCGTGGATCGAACCATGTTTAACAAAATTCGATTTCTCCTTTTTGATACACTATGTTTCGGAAGGAGTCCACTGAGAGAGAATCCCATTCTCTCTTAAATATGTCAAAACTCATTAGATAAGTATTCACCTCCTCGATCCAATCGAAGAGTTCTAATATTTTTTTTAATTTATTTTTTTTTATTTTATTATTAAATTATTTGAACATTTCAAATGATTCAACTAGATGCACCAATATCTAGATAGATCATCTACAATAAAATATTGATATCCTTGATATTATCTAACTTGAATATTTATTCGATGTGTACATTACACTTAACAAATTATGTAAATATTAAATATTATTTATTTATTATTCATATATTATTGTAACATCATTCATAATGATATTATAATAGTCTTTATTAATAGATAAATGATAATCATCTTTGGTCAAAAGGCCATTAAAGATCACATTCATTATAAATAATACACAATAGTAATAGTCACTTTAAATGATAACATTTGAAAATAAGGTCGACAATTTCTAAAGTTAGGATTAGAATAAAACTTCCATCCCCAACATTCTAATATTTCTCACCACTTTTAAACATTCTAATTACTTGTAGTCCTTCCAACGAATTACATAAGACTACCGATATCCAATATCTAGGTAGTAGAATCACTAATAGAAAAATTTCAAGATATTATCATATAACATCCTTGATGAGCAATACTTTGCTCCTTTCTCTTATTCAGCCTGTTGGGGTCAAAGGAATCAAGGCAATTCTTCTTCCTATGACATTGCTTCTTACGGTAGAAGCACTTTACCTGAATTTGATTAGTCTTAGATCTTTTGTTTTGACTAGACTTAGAAGCCCCAACATAAATCCGTTCATACTACTGAACCAAAATCAACTTTCAAAACTAATTATCAAAGTTGGGTCCTATAAGTATATCACTATCTGACAGCGATTGGAGCAATTAGTATTTAGCCTTAATCTATAAGAAAAGAGAATAATGAGCTAATGTATATGAATTATTTTAAGTCTAAAGACTTGGACTATAATTTAAAGGTTCTCCCACTATTTTATATAAATTGGTAGCCTCTACCTTCAATTCGAGGAATTACTTTAATTTTCTAATAGATACTAGAATCCGCATAGATTGCACATAAGCCCGAATATGGCCAATCAACCCATATGCATCTATGGATAGGTTCTTTAACCAATTATTTCTCCAAACAACTAGTAATTTAGTTTTGTCCCAAAAGTCTAATTAGTAAGCTTTGGCCTCTACTACAAGGATTTGGTTAGATCCAACTATTAACATGACCATACTTAGTTCATCTAACCAACGAATGATTAAGCCTAACATTGGTTGGTCAACCTAACCACCATTAGAGAGACACTTCTAAGTCATCATATTATGAATGATAATTTCATTAGTCAATAAGCACTAGGCCTTTGGGCCTCCAATGATTATTGAGTTAATGGATCCATTATCACCCAACTTAATGGGAGGCTATCGAAGGGAAAATCAGATTTTCTAGGTCAAGTTCATTCAAATTTGATTGGATCGAGAGGTATATTTCAAAATTTTTTTCTTAGATCCAAATTAGATCTGACACTTTTTAGATCTAATTTTATGATTTGATAATTAAGAAAATTAAATTAAATTAAATCTAAATTAATGTTATCTTGTTTGAGTAATCTGATTATCCTGTGATGATCCTGTTGCTTTCTTGAGATTTTGGAAGTAGCCATGCAATTGCCTGGCCTCTACCGATATCCACTTGGATAGAATTTGGAGATCTTCTCCTTCTCTTTCTTTTCTCCAAAAATCAGATCTAAATCTGATTTTGAAGATCTTCAAAACTCCTTTTGAAGATGTGCTACTATCTCTTGTAGCAGGGCTGCCTTCTTGTTTTCCTATCGCCTTTAGATTGCTTGAATCACACCAAACTCATGCCAAACTGCTTTTGGGCATGGAGAGGAGAGAGAAGACCAGTAGATGGTGTGAAGAAAGAGAGGGAGAGAGGTTGTGGCATTGGCAAAAGGCTAGCTCTCTCAAAGTTGGTGCAAATAGGGTTTATATAGATCCTGTTTGCGCCATGCAGTGCCACATCATCCCGACCAATCATGATCTTTTGTGCAATCAGATCTAAATCTGATTGATGGGATGACATCACCTAATCCAATCAGATTAGAGTCCCTCTCAAACCACCTTAGATGGCACCAAGACTAGTGAAAGAAGAGTCTTTGGCGCCACCTAGCTTGAGTCCATCAAGTAACCTAGAGTCCCATCCGTATGGGACTCCAGTGTTTATCCACATGGGGTGCATGCCTTCCTAGGCGTGCACCCTCCATCTACCTACCAAATGGTAGGTGGACTTGGTCAATATGTCTCTCCTATGGGTGAATGACATATGGGCAAATGTCCAAGGGTCAAAGGTCAATGTTTGACCAAATTCAAAGGACAAGAATTAGCAGACGATGGAAAATGGCAGGTATTGTCTCAAATTTATCTCATAAATTAAGACAACCCTTTTCTGATTAGGACAAGCTCTAGTCAGACCAAGTAAAGGTACTTGAGTGAGCACAAACATATTTGGATTAGTCGAGATAGCTTTTAATGATAGAAAAAGAAGAACGTTAGGTTCAATCATGTGCTAGCATGATTTCCTAGAACCTAATTGAATCTAATTCAAATAAATTGAATTGGGTTAGTCCAATTTATGATATCCAGATCCAAACCATTATTTATGTGATCCAATTAGGTTAAATCTATATGGTAATGGGATATGTCATGATCTCCATCATCGACATCATCAGAACTTCTTTCGATGGATTAGAACTCTTCTGA
The DNA here is from genome assembly GCA_006176705.1 of Cocos nucifera. NCBI lineage: Eukaryota > Viridiplantae > Streptophyta > Magnoliopsida > Arecales > Arecaceae > Cocos > Cocos nucifera. Next base: position 151,141 of record QRFJ01002784.1, on the reverse strand, counting down.
TACAGACAACTGGAATGATCGATCATCTAAATCATTCTAATTGCTTCCAAAATCCACCAATGACACCTAGCAGTATATGGTGGCAACCCATCAAAACTGAAAATGAACCTCTCGATGCAGCTACTTGTGTGATTAAGTTCTTCTATCTTGAGCTCCGATTAGATTAGGGTTAAGGTGAACTCATCAAACCCTAATTTCTATCATATGATTTAATCATTCGATTCAAGTCCGATGTGAAAACCTTAATAGAAACTCTTTCTATTATTTCACACTCCGTCGTGACCTTGGGCTTATGGACTTGATTTTCATGATCATCATAGGGCTGCTCCTCTTCTAACGAGGTAGATTGATTTTCTCTTGGTGTAATCTAATTCCTACAATGAACATGTTATAGCCAACATACACCTCAGGATTCTGAATGGCTAGGAGACCAAGTCATGGTGTTGTCAAACTATAACACCCTTAAGGTAAACTATCGATGCACCTCAGGTCAAAGAACCAGACACACCACTGCAACTTCGAGTCAATCATTGATGAAAAGGTAGACTTCCTTATGACTACTCAAGGTGGTCATGCTCAGTGCCCTCATTCTTTAATGAGTATCTGTACTCTCGCTTTGGTGTCTCCACATGGTAGACTCAAGACTCATCTATTATAAAGAAGCGATTGTATACTGACCTTCCGAATCAATCACCATCCTCAAGGATGATCCTACGATCAGGAGCATTTTATGAGTTAATAATGAAAATTCTTGTCTTAAATTTTCAACTCTTGAAAATAAGAATTATCATTACCATTAACTCAAGGGATGTATCACAGACACTAAATACACATATGTGATAGAAAATAACCCATTTTATTATTTATAGTTAAAATTATAATTTTGCTCCTAAAAGTGTATTACAAGTGTCAGCCAATTCTGGCTTCTAGAGCATACATATCTAACGAACTCCCACTTGACCTAAAGCCAATTAGCTACAAATCTAAGTCCCATCCTCTCAAGGTGGGCTTTGATCTTCTACTGGCTCAACGACTTTGTAAGCGGATCCACCGCATTAACTATGGAGTCGACTCTCTTGACCTTGACATCATCCTTCTCGAGATAATTACGGATTAGGTGGTATCACAATTTGATGTGCTTGAATTTCTGGTGAGACCTTGGCTCCTTAGCAAGGGCTATGGCGCCATTATTATTGCAGTACTGAGGAATGGCATCTGATGGCATCACTCTAATTTCTATGACAAACTTCTTATACCAGAATGCCTCATTTGCAGCGACGTATTCTACTTCCATGGTGGAATCTACTAGCGATGTATTCTACTTTCATGGTAGAATCTGCTATCACTGTCTGCTTGAAACTTTTTCAACTGACAGCTCCACCATTGCACACAAACAGACTCCCGGATGTTGACTTTCGATCATCTATATCAGACATAAAATCCGAGTCATTATACCCCAGACTTAAAGTTCTCCATTACCAAAGATCAACAACATATCCTTAGTTCTTCTCAAGTACTTAAGGATACATTTCACAGAAGTCTAGTGTTCTTCATCTGGATTCGATTGATATCTGCTCGTGACACTCATAGCATTGGCTATATCAGGTCGTGTACATAACATAGCATACATGAGGCTCCCTATTGCTTAAGCATAAGGGATCTTGCTCATGCATTCTATTTCCTCAGGTGTGCTAGGGCACATCTTCTTGAAAAGATGAATTCCATGTCTGAAGGATACTAAACCCCTCTTAGAGTTTTCCATGCTAAACCTCTTTAGCACTTTCTCTATATACATTTTCTGTGAAAGTCCTAGCATCCTATTCGGTCTATCTCTATAGACCTTAATTCCTAGAATAAAAGATGCTTCTCCTAGGTCTTTCATGGAGAATTCTTTAGATAACCACATTTTAACTGTGGTCAACATGGGAATATCATTTCCAATAAGGAGGATGTCATCCACGTATAATACGAGAAAGACAACAGCGCTTCCACTGATCTTTTTGAAGACACATTATTCCTCCTCATTCTTGATGAAACCAAACAATTTGATCACATCATTAAAATGAGTATTCTAGCTCTAAGATGCTTGCTTAAGTCCATATATGGACCTATGCAGCTTGCATACCTTGTGATCATCATCACTGGAATGTGAAACCTAGCGGCTATTCCATATAGATATCTTTCTCAAGATATCCATTTAAGAATGTCATTTTCACGTCCATTTATCATATTTCATAATTAAAATAGGCTGCAACAGCAAGCAATATGCGGATGGATTTAAGCATAGCTACTGGCGAAAAGGTATCCTGATAGTCAATGCCTTCGTGCTGACTATAATCTTTTGCCACTAATCTAGCCTTGAATGTCTCCACATTTCCATCTGCACCAATCTTTCTCTTGTAGATCCATTTACATCCAATAGATACTATACCTTCTGATGGATCTACCAAGATTCAGACTTGATTTGAGTGCATCGAGTCAATTTCTGACTTCATTGCCTCTAACCATTTCTCGGAGTTGATATCTGATATCGCCTCGTTATAGGTTTTGGGATCATCACCATGAACCCCATTACCTACGAGAAATATTTTCTCTACTTCCTCTAAAATAGTACCTAAGTACCTCTCAGGGGGTCGAAAAATCCTTTTCGATTTATGAGGTGGAGGAGGTAGTGAATGGATTGGCTTAACCTGATTTGGTTCAATTTGGTCCTTAGCTCGTTGCTCTTGTAAGACTTTCTCTTTAAGCTTGATCTACTTTCCAATGCCGCTATTCTGAATAAACTATTTTTCAAGAAAGATGGCATGTCGACTCATAATCACATTATGATCTTCTGGAATGTAGAAATAATATCCTAATAACTCTTTAGGATATCCTATAAATCAAGCTCTGAAGGTCTAACTTGTTCCATTGTTGTCTCTTGACATGAACCAGACAACCCTAAATTCTGAGATGACTCAGACTTGGTCTCTTACCATGCCATATCTCATACGGTGTGGTAGGAACAGTTTTAGAAGGAACCCTATTAAGTATATTGCAATTAACAAACAGTGTCCCCAAAGAAAATCAGGAAGGTCTATGAAACTCATCATGGATCGGACCATATCTAATAGGATCCGGTTTCTCCATTTTGAAACTCTGTTGAGTTGAGGTATTCCAGATGGAGTCCATTGAGAGATTATATCATTTTTCTTGAGATAGTCCAAGAATTTCTGACTAAGGTATTCACCTCCTCGATCTGATTGAAGAATCTTAATGGGTCTTCCAATTTGCTTTTCTACTTCATGTCCAACTTCTTTTAACTTTTCAAAAGCTTCAGACTTGTGTCTCATAAGATATACATACCCATACCTAGACAAATCATCTATAAAGATTATGAAGTAGATAAAGTTGCCTCTAGCCAGCATGTCAAATGGGCCGCATACATCAGTATGTACTAAAGCAAGAAGATCCATGGCCCTTTTCCTATGTCCTACAAAAGGGAGCTTAGTCATTTTGCCATGAAGACAAGATTCGCAAAGTTGATATGACTTGGAAGTCAACGGACTCAATAGCTCGATTTTTCTCAATTTGTTAACCCTATCTTCTACTATATGACCTAGCCTTAGGTGCCATAGATATCTATGGTTTGGACTATCCCTAGGTTATTTCATGGTATTCACTTTTTGCTCGATATTAAAAATAGATGCATTAACATGTAACTGATAAAGGCCATTAATAAGAAAACCACTTGCAATTTTATTTTTTTCATAAAGAATGTTATAATGGTCCTTAAGAAATCTAATTACATAGCCTTCTAATGCAAGGCAAAAAATAGAAATCAAATTCCTGCTTGCTGCGGATACATAATAACAGTCTTTTAACACTAAGTCTAAATCAGATGGTAGTCGAAGAGGATATGTTTCCATGATCATGGTATTAACTCTTGCTCCATTTTTAATGCATAGGATCATCTCACCATCACTCAGCCTCCGGTTATCCTCAAGATCCTGCATAGAAGTGCACAAGTGAGCACTAGAACCAGAGTCAAGCACCCAACTGGATGCAGAAGAAATCATAAGGTTAGACTCAATAACGAGCATACCTCTAGAAGGACCTGCCTCCTTCTTCTTTAGGGTGGCCAGGTAAGTAGGATAGTTCTGCTTTTAGTGGCCATCATTGTTGCAATAAAAATACTTTTCTTTGTCAGCGGCCTTCTTCTTCAGCTCTATCTTTTTCTTCTTTCCTTCTTCCATCTTCTGCTTTTTCGCAGACTTCTTCTTCTTTCCAAAAGACTTTCTCTTCAAAGAAGTCCATTCTATAGTAAGTACTGAGTCTTTAGAACCTTTCATAGAAAGCTTAGTGGTAACCAGCATGTCCATAAGTTTAGCCAAGAAATTTTGAAGTTTATGCATATGGTAGTTCATGATGAGCTGCCCATATGCATCAATCAAGGATTGCAGAATTAAATTATTCTGCAAATCCAAGTCCAACCTCACTCTGAGCTTCTCAAGCTCTTCTAAATTCTTAATCATCATCAGACAATGATCTTGGACTGACTGCCCATCATGCATCTTAGCCTTGAAAAGTTGTTTAGTGACTTGATACTTGGCTGCGCGACTTTGTTCACCAAACATTTCTTGTAGGTGAGCCAACATTTGGCAATCGATCCTGATATCTTCATGTTGGCGCTGAAGTTCATCAGATATCGAGCCCAATATGTAGTATTTGGCCCTATTATCTTCGTCCGTCCATTTATCTAGAGAAGCTCTTTGCTCAGCGGATAGATAAGCTGGTAAGATGGGAGGGTCCTGGTCCAATACATGAGTTAACTTTATGGATAATGGTTACGTCGACCATTAGCCTTACTGCCTACATTAATTTAGCATCGACAAAATTTTTTTTAATTAATTTTTTTTTATTTTTATAAATAATTTGCCGACACTAAACTAACGTAGACAATAAGGCCAATTGCCTATGGTTACATCTTGCATAGGTAATTAGCTTATTGCCTACGTTAATTTAGCATCAACAAAATTTTTTTTTATTAATTTCTTTTATTTTTATAAATAATTTACCAATGATAAACTAACATAGGCAATAAGGTCAATTGCTAATGGTTACATCTTATGTAGGTAATTAACCTTATTTTCTATACTAAATTAGCATCGATAAATATTTTTTATTATTTTTTTATTTTTAGAAATAATTTATCAATACTAATTTAGCATAGGTAATAAGACTAATTAACTATGTCTAATTCTTACGTAGGTAATTAGCTTATTACCTACATTTATTTAACATCAAAAAATATTTTTTTATTATTTTTTTATTTTTATAAATAATTACTAATGGTAAATTGCATAGATAATAAGTGTAATTACTTGCGATTTAATTTCTCATAGGTAATTAACTATTACCTACGATTAGTTATCATTGATAAATATTTTTTTATTTTATTTATTTTTATTTTATTTATTTAAAAGATTTACTAATAGTAACTTAGCATAGAAAATTAGATTAATTGCCTATATTTATTTTTTTATAGGAAATTAAGATCATTACCTACGATTCCTTTGCATCAAAAAAAGTTTTAGCAAAATAAAAAAATTAATAAATAAAATAATTAAAAGTAAAACCATTTGCTGATGTTAAATAGCATAGGTAAAGATTCTTATTACTTATGTATATCTTTACTGTAGGCAAATAAACTTATTACCTACGTGATTAAGAGCATAGGAAAATATTAAGTTATTTTAATAATTTTTTTTGTAAATAATTTATTGGTATAATTTTAGAATTTAAAATTTATCTTCATCATTCATTATCTAAATAATTATTATTAGATTATCATTACAAAAGTCTACCTCGATCAGGTTGTCCTAGCTATGTCGATCAATAAAATTTGATTTCGATGGTCATGAATAATCGTATATGATCTAATAGATAGAGATTACTGATGGGTCTAAAAACTTACAAAGATGATCTCAGTGATATTGATAGCATACTATCAAAATTTTATCTCAATCGGACATCATTATCATAATTAATTTAGTATGGAATGATTTCAATCGTTAAATAAAAAACTAGTGGTCAAAAGGCCAAACAACGTTTGATTATAAGATAATTTTTTAGATTAATGATCTTTGTTAATACTTTGATTGTTTATATATTGATGATCATGAAATTCAAACTGCATATATATAAATAATCCAAAACTTTATGTCTCTTGATACTAATTCTTGAGATTGCTAGGTAAATATACTTGTATTTTTATAAGATCTGCTTAACATGGATGATTTATATATGTAAAATTTAAATTTTATGATTGTGGCTATATTGATAAGTGGTAAAAATATATTAATAAAAGTATTAAAATATAAAATAAATAAATTTATTTTTTAGAAATTGATACTTTTATTAATCTTATGTAGGAAAGAAGGTCACCAATATGAAGATCTTATTTTTCTGACTCAGATGAAATAAATTTCAGGCAAAATGGACTTCAAATGAGCCCAAAATTGAATTTCAAAAAAAAAAAAAAAAAAAAAAAAAGTTGATCTGATTCAAGCTGGTTCAAAAAAATTAGCTGAGCAGACCGCTCGATCCGATCGCACCCAGCAGACCGACCCATTGATGTAATGCTGACGCTAGGCTGACGTCAGCATTTTTTGTGACGCATGGTGGATCGTTTGGAGGGCATTTCAAAGATTTTACATGGAGAAGCGTGCTCCGATTGACTGAAGAATGCGGCAGTCCACACAACACCGGGCTCGTACCTGATCTATAGAGGGTAATTTAGAAAATTTGTCTGATTCGATGGATGCCTGTCACTGGGATTTGATCGGATGGCTGAAATGCATGCGCTAACGAACGGCATCCATAGCTCCCGATCGAGATCCAACGGCTAAAATTCATCCCAACTTTAAAACTAAGAATAGAGACTTCTCTATGCATGATCTGATGGCCCAGATTCAATCCAATGACTGATCGGATGGCTGCCATGAATTCTAACTTGATCTGGGATATTTTAAAGGATTTTTAAGCGATTTTTGGATCATTTGATCGACATCCAATGGTCAGAATCATTCAGGATCCTAATTTGACTTATATTAAGAGTTCTAAACCTATTTTCAATAGAATTTTGGTGGAAAATCCATCTCTTAGCCTATAAAAAGTTTGCTATTGCTGAAGAAATAAAAAAAGAGAGAGTGGGGAGATAGTAAAAAAAAAAGAGAGAAAGAAGAGAAAGAGAGGAGAGAGGTAGAAAGAGAAGAGAGATTTTTGAGAGAAAATGAAGGATTTTTAATTTATTCTTCTTCCGATAATCAGAATATTGATCAAGGAGTTTTTTTTCTTCTTCACCAAGTTCTCCACACCAAGAGTGATGGACAATCAATTTCAGCAATCAAACAGTCTAATTTCTTTATGCTTTTTATTTTATTTGCTATTTTTGAACTTGTTATCATGAACTAAATTTTCTTTTACTAAGGCTAAGGTGTAGCCACTCTTTTGATGCAATATTCAGTGTGATTTATTTTTAATTTTAAATTTTATTCATGAGGAGTATATAAATCTAGTCTTAACGCTTTTAGATTACTGACCATCTTCTAATTAATCTGATGAACATAGATGTTATAGACCAAGTACATCTATGTTAATGCTTCTTGATTATATACCTTGTATTATGAATCAAATTAGAATTCATATGCATGCGGGAATTTTAGTGTGCTTTGGACGCAATGTATTTTAATTAGAGGATTTCACAAAACTTAATGCATTAATATTTATTTAAATTACACCTAAACCAAAGGATAATTAATAAATATTGATAGTTTTGCTATGCCTGGACCAAAGGATAGTGAATAAACTAGGAAACTCCACTGTCACATGAAACAAAATTAATCTAATAACCTGAATATTGTATTAAATGAGTTGGTGAACTGATTGCCTTAGTAACATATTGCTCTTAAGTTTAAAACCCTAATAGTTACACTCTCTCTATTTTCTTAAAATTTTTAATTATTTCTTTATTTTGTTCTTTAATTTCTTATTCTCATAAATCGGTCTTCTAAATAAAGCATAGGAAAGAGCTTTTCAGTACTTATTTTCCAATTTCTAGAGATGATACTCTGTTCATTTACTTTATTACTTGATCGATTGGTGCACTTGCCATAGCTATAGATTAGCACGCATCAAGTTTTTGGCACCGTTGCTGGGGATTGCATCTAAAATAATATTAAAATTTTGATCCTAGCTTTACTTTAGAATTTTATTTTAAATTTTTATTATTATTTTATTTTTTCTAAAAAAAATTTTATTCAGTGCATGACACGTACTGGACATAGTAACTTACTACCTTTAGATCCAGAAATTAGAAGGACCATTAGAAGACTACAACAAGAAAGAAACATGGCAGCTGAAGATCCTAACGACATCAATCTAGGATTGAATATAGCGGCCAAAGGACAGCATGAAGCTATTCGACCAGTACATCATCTATTAAATGATTACATCACACTATCTATAGCCGATGCAGCTTCGAGCATCAGGAGACTGTCTATTCGAGCAAATAACTTCAAAATAAAATTGGCGATGATCTAGATAATTCAATCAACTGTCCAATTCAGTGAATACATGCATGATGATCCGAATGCCCATATTTCTAACTTTCTTGAACTTTATGATACTTTTAAAATTAATGGCGTGTCAGATGATATTATTAGATTAAGATTATTTCCTTTTTCTTTATAGGACAAAGCTAAAAATTGGCTTTATTCTCTTCCTACAGGTTCTATCACAACTTGGGATGTCCTAGTCCAAAAATTCTTAGCCAAGTACTTTCCACCTTTCAAGACTGCCAAGATGTGCAACGATATCACTTCTTTCATGTAGATGGACATGGAGACACTATATGAGGCTTGAGAGCATTTCAAGAAATTCCTGAGGAGATGTCCACATCATCAACTATTCGTATGGCTTCAGGTACAAACTTTCTATAATGGTTTATCTTCTACTAATCATTCTATGATTGATGCAGCAGCAGGAGGAATAATTAATCAAAAAATGGAGCAAGAAGCCTTCGATCTAATTGATGAGATGGCATCAAATAGCTATCAGTGGCAGACAGAATGCATGATGCCAAAAATACTAGCAACTGTGCAGGGAGTAGATTACGTGACAACCTTACTAGCTGAAATTATAGCCCTTAGAGCCGAAGTCAATAACTTGAAGAGAATATCTATGCATATTCCGAGCATCACCTATGACTTGTGTGGAGAAGGACACGATACGAGCAATTGCCAGATAGGTAATTCTTTTTCTAAAGCAACTGATACTGCTAATTATGTTGGTAATTTTTTTAGGCCACAACAAAACAATCCCTACTCCAATACATACAATCAAGGGTGGAAGCAGCACCCAAATTTCTCATGGAGTAATCAAAATGCAGCACAATAGCCACCCCCGAGATTTCAAGTACCTGAAAGGAAGTCCAACATGGAAGAGCTGATGGTCAAATTTATGCAAAACCAAGAAGCAACTATAAAAAATTTAGAAGCCAAACTTAGATAGGACCAAGCAGCTGTAATTTGAAACTTGGAGATGCAAATAAGTCAAATGGATAAGATAATCTCTGAGAGACCTCAGGGATCCTTGCCCAGCAACATAGAGACCAATCCAAGGGAGTAAGTCAATACTATCACCCTAAGAAGTGGTACAAAGCTGAAGGAGCCACATCAGAAGAAAGAGACTGAAGAGCCAACTATAAATAAGGAACCATCAACTAAAATTCATCAGTCGCCAAAACAACCAATAGATGGATGGTCTCTAGGTATACGGTTTGCTAATCTAGATGTAAAGCCCTACGTACCGCCACTATCATTCCCAGAGAGACAAATACAGCATCCAAATAAAAAATTTTCTAACTTTTTCAAAATATTAAAGAATTTACATATTAATATTGCTTTTGTAGATGCTATCACTTAAATGCCCAGGTATGCCAAGTTTCTCAAAGAAATTCTAATAAATAAGAAAAAGCTGAAGGAGCACGAAAGAATAAACTTGAATGAAGAATGCTCAGCAATACATCAAAATAAATTACCACATAAGCTAAAAGATCCAGGGAGTTTTACTATCCCTTGCATTATTGGTGATTGTAGTTTTGATAAAGTTTTATGTGATTTAGGAGCAAGTATTAATCTCATGCCTTTTTCTATTTTCAGGAAGCTGGGTGTAGGAGAACCGAAATCTACCACTATTACTCTTCAATTAGCCGACAGATCCATCAAATATCCAAGAGGTATAGTGGAGGATGTCTTGGTAAAGGTAAACAAGTTTTTTTTTCCTGTTGATTTTATTGTTCTTGATATGAAAGAAGATTATGATGTACCCCTTATTTTAAGGAGACCCTTTTTAGCTACTGGAAGAGCTTTAATAGATGTTCAACAAGAAAATTAATTCTTAGAATCCAAGATGAATAAGTTACTTTTAATGTTTTCAAAGATACTAAACATCCTGATGATAATCAAACTTATTTTCTAATTGATATTATTGACAATCCATTATATGAGAATTCTATAGAAAATAGGTTTGAGACTATAAAAGCTAGCAATGTCCAATTGAAAGAGGGCTCAACCAAACATGAAAGTATTCCAATTGAAATGGCACCGGATTGATTCAACTCGAAACTCAAAGAAAGTCAAGCTGAAGACTATAAATCAGAACTACTAGATAGGTTGTTTCTTTTTTTATAGTTTTGATCATTTTTCTTTTCTTTTATTTTTCAGCAATTTGTTGTTGCTCTTTTACTACTTTGGTGTGTATTTTTAAATTTTGTAGAGAAAAATCAATGAGAGCTCAAGTAAAATTTCAAAGCTCCAAAGAACCAGACTGAACCAAATCAGGTGTATTCCTTCCTATTTTTTATAATACCCTTTATTTTTCTTTCTCCTTTAAGATAATATCGAATAAGTTAAGGGGTAAAAAATAAAAAAAATAAAAAAATATGTGTCAAGAAGAAAATCTTGAGCAAGATAGACTGGACAAGTGATAAAAGATAGAATTATTTACTAATGAATGTAACGAGTTAAAGAAGTAGATTAGTTGGTCGACTTTTAGTAGCCTACTTTGGTCATTAAAAGACTATTAGCACTTCTAATTGCACATGCACACTAGCAAGACAAAGTAGGTATTGATTACAAAGCCAACTGAGGATTCAATTATCACTAAAAATTGATAATTAATATACATTCTAATCAAAGAAATTTGAATTTAAGGAAAGAGCTACCTGCCTAAAATTAAAGTGCAAAAGATAGAGTATATGTGGATTGCCCAAAGCCTAGTAATTGGGTCTCTGCACCTAAGTCAAGTGTGAAAATTCATGTAAAATGGTGAAGAAAAGGCCAGGATGCTCAGCACAGCAAAAAAAAATGGGGGGGGGGGCAGTGTGAAAGCTACCTTAACTCATGAGTATAAAATTGAGAATGTATAAAAAATTGACCAAAATAGGTGATTAGAGAGGATACTTTTATTCTTTTAATTTAACACTGAAATGCTAAAGTTAGTCATCACGAACACAAGTGCTATAGATCTTTGATATACTCTAAGAAAGTTTTTAATTGTATTGATTGAAAAATTTGCTTCTGAAACCCAGTAATTAATTAGCAGTATTTTCTAAACTTTTTGACCATTAGTCGTAGATCTTTTTGATGGATAATCTTATTGAAATATGGTATTAAATAAAACATTGCTAAGGGACTAGCAATGACTAAGTTAGAGGGTGTGATAAGTGGTAAAAATATACTAATAAAAGTATTAAATTATAAAATAAATTAATCTATTTTTTTAGAAATTAATACTTTTATTAATCTTGTACAGGAAAGAAGGTCATCAATATGAAGATCTTATTTTTTTGATTCAGATAAAATAAATTTCAGATAAAACAGACTTCAAACGAGCCCAAAATTGAATTTCAAAAAAAAAAGATTAATAAAAACTTGATGCATGCTAATCTATAGTGGTGAGTATTCCCGCCTGTCATACGGACGACCCGAGTTCGATCCCTGACAATGGTGCCAAAAATTTGATGCATGATAATCTATAGCTATGGCAAATGTACCAGTCGATCAAGTAATAAAGTAAATGAGTAGACTATTATCCCTAGAGGATTGAAAAATAAGTACTGAAAAGTTCTTTCTTATGCTTTATTTAGAAGATCGATTTATGAGAATAAGAAATTAAAAAATAAAATAAAGAAATAATTAAAAATTTTAAGAAAATAGAGAGAGTGTAATTATTAGGATTTTAAACTTAAGAGGAATGTGTTACTAAGGCAATTGGTTCACCAACTCAGTCAATACAATATTCAGGTTATTAGATTAATTTTATTTCATGTGACAGTGGAGTTTTCTAGTTTATTCACTACCCTTTGGTCCAGGCATAGCAAAACTATCAATATTTATTAATTACCCTTTGGTCTAGGTGTAATTTAAATAAATATTAATGCATTAAGTTTTGTGAAATTCTCTAATTAAAATACGCTGCGTTCAAAGCGCACTAAAATTTCTGCATGCATATGAATTCTAATTTGATTCATAATACAAGGTATATAATCAAGAAGCATTAACATAGATGTACTTGGTCCGTAAAATCTATGTTCATTAGATCAATTAGAAGATGGCCAGTAATCTAAAAGCATTAAGATTAGATTTATATACTCCTCATGAATAAAATTTAAAATTAAAAATAAATCACACTAAATATCGCATCAAAAGAGTGGCTACACCTTAGCCTTAGTAAAAGAAAATTTAGTTTATGATAACAAGTTCAAAAATAGCAAATAAAATAAAAAGCATAAAGAAATTAGACTGTTTGATTGCTGAAATTGATTGTCCATCGTTCTTGGTGTGGAGAACTTGGTGAAGAAGAAAAGAAGCTCCTTGATCAATGTTCTAATTGTCGGAACAAGAAAAAAAGTAAAAATCCTTTTTTTTCTCTCAAAAATCTCTCCTCTTTTTACCTCTCTCCTCTCTTTCTCTTCTTTCTCTCTCTTTTTTTTTACTATCTCCCCTCTCTCTCTTTTTTTGTCTTCGACAACAGCAGACTTTTTATAGGCTAAGAGATGGATTTTCCACCCAAATCCTCTTGAAATTAGGTTTAGAACTCTTAATATAAGTCAAATTAGGACCTTAGATGATTCTGACCGTTGGATGTCTATCAAACGATCCAAAAATTGCTTAAAAATCCTTTAAAATATCCTAGATCATGTCAAAATTAATGGCAGCCATCGGATCGTCGTTGGATTAAATCTGGGCCATCAGATCGTGCATAGAGAAGCCTCTGATTCTTAGTTTTAAAGTCAAGATGAATCTCAGCCATTGGATCTCAATCGAGAGCTGTGGATGCCATTCATTAGCGAATGCATTTCGGTCGTCTGATCAAATCCTAGTGAAAGGCGCCCATCGGATCAGGCAAAATTCTCAAATTGCCCTCTATAGACCAGGCACGAGCCCGGTGTTGCATGGACCACCACATTCTTCAGCCAATCGAAGCACGCTTCTCCATGTGAAATCCCCAAAATGCCCTTCAAACGGTCCATCGTGTGCCGCAAAAAATGCTGATGTCAGCCTAGCATCAGCGGGTCGGTCTGCTGGGTGCGATCAGATCGGGCGATCTGCTGAGCCGATTTTTCTGAACCGACTTGAACCAGATCGACCTTTTTTTTTTGAAATTCAATTTTGGGCTCGTTTGAAGTTCATTTTGCCTGAAATTTATTTCATCTAAATCAGAAAAATAAGATCTTCATATTGGTGATCTTCTTTTCTACATAAAATTAATAAAAATATTAATTTCTAAAAAAATAGATTAATTTATTTTATAATTTAATACTTTTATTAGTATATTTTTACCATTTATTACATAAATGATGAAAGTAGTAGAAAAAATTATTTATCTAAAAAATCATCTTAATCGAATGCTGTTTGACTTTTTGATCTCTCATTTTTTATTTAATGGAGAAATCATTTCTTACTAAATTAATCATGATAATGATCTCCAACTGAAGTAAAATTTTGATAGTATGTTATAAATATCAACAAAATTATTATTATAAGTTTTTGGATCCATTGATGATCTCTATCTATCAAATCATCATGCAGTCATTTCTGACTATCGAGATAAATTTTATTGATCGACATAGCTAGGACTTCAGGATTGAGGTGGAGTTTTATGATGATACTTTAACGATAATTATTTAGATAATGAATGATGAAGATGGACTTTAAATTTAATAATTATATCCATAAATTATTTATAAAAATATAAAACCTTATTTAAAAATTAATGGAAGGTAATTAAGTTATTACCGACGTAAAATAATTATCGAAAAATGAACTTTTAGCGATGTAAGAAATCATTAGTAAACATAATAATTACCCATGTTAAAGGCTAACATAGGAAATTTACCTTATTTTTGACATATAGTTTTCATCAAAAATTATTTCTTAAATTTTTATATTTTTAAATTTTAATTATATATTTTATGAACATCATTCTAATTTTAAATAAACTTTTTTGAAATTCTCTTATCATCAATAAATGCTTATTTTATGAGAAAAATATTACATCGATAATAATTTTTATTAAATATCTTTTTATTAAATATTTTAATTTTTATTAAATTTTTTTTTGATGTTTCATCAACATCGGTAATAATTTTATTACCTATATTTTTCTTAAAAATAGCTTAGTGCAGATTTGGCGACATTACTTTATGTCGGTAAAAAGTTAATTTTTTCTTAAATATTTTTTGATATTTTTTATTCATCGATAATTAGTATTACCAACATAAATTTGCGTTGGTAAATCTTTTTAGAAATTTACCATCCCACCCTCCATGCATTTTGTCTCCCGCCACCGCCCTCCTATTTGCCCCACCCGAACCCTCTCCATCGGCTATCTCCTATTTCCACCTTTCTTTCGATCTCTCTCATTGTTAGTGGTCCTCACCTCCACCTCCGCTGTTGCCATCATCGCCGTGCCGCCACCCCAGAAAAGATAAAATCCTCTTTTTTTTTTGCTTTTGCATCCTCGGGGAAGGGAGGGGGTGGGGTTGGTCGCTCGGGAATGGAGGTAGGAGAGGAGGAGGGGCGTGGTGGGGTGGAGGGTAGCTACAGGCCGGGGGTGTGGAGGTGGTGGTGGCGATAGGTATCCTGGAGGTGGTGCGGGGGCAAAGGGGATGGAGTTGAAGGAGGGCACGATTGGTGATGATGACTGACGGTGGGGACTCGGATGGGGTGTGGGGGTAGCGATGGCGACAACATGATGGGTACCAAGGGATGGCTTGGGGGTGGAGGGAAGGGAGGCACGGATGGAGGGGGAGGGGGCATAGGGGGTGGTGGTGATGGTGGGAGGGGGGTGTAGGGGGCAGTGGTGATGGTGGGAGGGGAAGTAGCTAGGGGGGTGGTGATGGTGGAGGGAGATGCAAGCATCGAAAGGAAAGGGAGGAAGGGGTTTTTTTTTCTTTTTTCATAATTTATTTATTTATTTATTTTTAATGCTTAAAAATAAAAAATTAAAAAAATAGAAAAGTAAATAAAGTAAATAAAATAAAATAATATATCTGATAAAATATATAATTATGTTTTCAAAATTAAAATAATATATTATACATACATATATATTATATTTTTTGCATATGTACACACACATACATATCTATATACATACATGTATATATACATACATATATATACATATATAATAATTTACCTTGATCCTCGTGTTGTTAATTTTATGAAGTATTTCTCTCTGATACTCTTTTCAATGGTAGATCTAGCTTGTTAAGACTATATTCATGATTATTTGCTTTTAGTTATTAGTTATATAAATAATTTTTTTATTTATGAAATTTATTGCATAAAATATGGAAAACACTCATATTTTAGAAGAAACTACAGAAATGTAGAGTTATTTTTTTTTGATAAATTAGGATACCATATTTGAATGTATGTTAAGAGATGGATTTGAAATTGCATGCATTGAGCCATAGATTTCCGTTCAAGAGTCGATCTTGATGTTTCAATTTCGAGCATTTTAGAAAAGTTTTAATCTTATTATTATTATTAATTGATATTTTATTTTATTATGTGGTATTTAGTAGTTATCTATCATATATTCTCTGGGTATATATTGGATATGGTGCATAGGCACCATATTCACATCGTATACTTGGAGAACCATGAAGAGATGCTGTCAAAATTTTTATCATAATGGAACAGATATCGACTAATAATAATAATAAGATTATTCTTTTCTGAAAGGGATAGGGCCATACTTATTAGAAATGGATAGAATTATGCATTCTTAAAACCTTACTAATAACATGTATTTTAATAGTGAACATTTTTCATGGATAGATGAAAAATATTAATAAGAGTTGGATGAATGCTCGCTCTATCATCTTACCTGAATACCGACAAGGTATTAAAAATTTTATAAGATTTGCATGTTCAAGAGTCGATGATCCTAATAGAATCAAATATCCTTGTCGGAGATGTCACAACAATTACTTTCAGCCTATAGATACAGCATTGGAGCACTTATTGAATTGGGGTATGGATAGAAAGTATACTATTTGGGATTTGCATAGGGAAAGTAGACTTACTAACATAAGAGACCAACATACGGGTCAACAGGCTAAACCAATTGGCATTAATGAGATGTTAGATGATTTATATGAAGGGGCATATTTTGACAACTCTTCAAAGAATACGGATACAAATGATGGACATTTTGAAAAACTCATTAGAGATGCCAAGGAGCCATTGTATCCAAATTGTAAGAAGTTCTCGATGCTTGAGTACTTGATAAAACAGCTCCACGATAAAACCATGTTTGGTTGGAGTCAAAAGTTGTTTGACTTTATATTAAACTTAATCAAGGAGGCATTACCGAATGGTGAAAAACTTTCAAAATCATATTTAGAGGCAAAAAAGTATATGCATGAACTTGGATAGGGTTATACACCAATATATGCATGCAAGAATGATTCTGCATTGTTTTACAAAGAGCATCAACACTTAGATTGTTACCCAGAATGTGGTGAGTCAAGGTATGCTGAAGATTTTGAAAGAGGTAAAAAGCAGTCTCATAAGATTTTGAGATACTTTTCATTAACACCAAGAATTCAAAGACTTTATCAGTCATCGAAGACCGCTGAGGCAATGAGATGGCATCATGAGATGCGAATTCCTGATGATAACATTATTAGTCATCCAGTAGACTCTATAGTTTGGAGGAAATTTGATAAACAATATCCTCAATTTGCTAATGACCCATGCAACATTCGCCTTGATCTAGCATCTGATGGCTTCAATCCATTCAGAAGCATAAGCAATGCTTACAGTATATGGCCGATTATGCTAATGCCGTATAATGTTGCACCATGGAAATATATGAAAGAGCCATTTTTATTTTTATCATTGTTTATTATTGGACCTAGAGCTCCTAGTAATGAGATAGATGTTTATCTGTGATCTTTAATTGATGAATTGAGAGAACTTTAGGAGATTGGTGTTGAAACATATGATTCAGTTAGTAAAAGAAACTTTCGATTGCATGCGATGATAATATGGATAATTAATGATTTTTTGGCATATGGCAACCTATCTGGATGGAGCACAAAAGGATATTTGGCATGTCCAATTTGCAATGGTGATAGCTGCTCCATTGGACTGAAGCATGGAAGAAAAATTGTCTATAAGGGTCATCACAAGTTTTTACTATCTAATCATTCTTGGAGAACCCATCAAAATTGATGCT
Source organism: Cocos nucifera (assembly GCA_006176705.1). NCBI lineage: Eukaryota > Viridiplantae > Streptophyta > Magnoliopsida > Arecales > Arecaceae > Cocos > Cocos nucifera. The sequence continues at coordinate 133,342 of QRFJ01002784.1, read as the reverse complement.
TCAATGAAAAGTCAGAGATACGAGGGCCACCTTGTATGATGAGCGGAGATCACATATTGGCATAACTAGAGACCATTCGTAGTGTTAAATTTAGTAAAGTTTTTGAGAGTCGCAAGTGAAAGCGTAATGAATCAGAGTTGAACTAGATGAAGTGGAGCATATTTTTTGAATTACCTTATTGGCAACATATCCTACATCATCGTAATTTGGACATCATGCACATTAAGAAGAATATTTACGATAATGTTATCAGAATACTTCTTAACATCAAGAAAAAAATAAAAGATAATCCAAATTCTCAGCTAGACCTAAAAAGAATGAGAATATGGTATGAGTTGCACTTGGTGCCTTGTGATGATGGGAAATTCTTAATGCCAACTACAAGTTATACATTGCATGATGATGAGAAAAAAAATTTCTATAAGTGGTTAAAAATCATAAATTTTTCTGATGGCTTTGCCTCCAACATTTTAAGTCGTGTGAACTTAAAAGACGGTAGTATCTTGGGTATGAAGAGTCACGACTCTCATGTATTGTTACAGTGTTCTATACCTATTGTGATGCGTGGCTTCTCCACCGTAGAGGTATAGAATGCACTTATTGAATTGGATATTTTCTTTCGAGAATTATATTGTCAGAAACTCTAAGTTGATATACTTAAGAAGCTTCAATCAGATATTGTCCTATTACTGTGCAAGCTGGAAAAAATTTTCCACCATCATTTTTTGATATTATGGTACACTTGGCTGTTCACCTTCCAAGGAAGGCTTTGCTTATTGGGCCAATTCAGTATCGATGGATATATCCTATTGAACGATAATAATATTATAAAAAAATAATTTTTTTACTTAATTTATAATCATAACAAAAAAATAATTATATATTTTTTATTATTTTGTATGTGCAGATTCTTATATAAATTAAAATAATATGTACAAAATAAAGCACATCTAGAAGGATCAATTGTGAAAGCATATATCTCCATCAAGTATCTTACATTCTGTTTGATGTATCTCGATGATGTGAAAATATGATTTAATCATGAAGAGCGTAATACAGATAAGAAGTGGACCGACATTGAATCAACATTATCTACTTTCAGGATTAATGTTCATCCCATTAGTAGAAGAAAGTACAAACATATGGACATAGAGGAATGCAAGTTGGTACATTTCATTATACTAAATAATTATAAAGAAATCTATCATTTTATGGAGTAAGTATCTTTACATAATCAATATTATATATTTTTTATGAGATAAAATAAATAATAAGCATGTATTTATTGTAAAGAGCATAGAGATGTATTATTGCAACAAAATAATAGAGATATCGAGGGATGACATCGAAGGGAGTTTGTAGCTTGGTTCAGACAACATGTAAGCACACTAATAGTTTTGTTCAACTTTTTATTATATGTAATGTGTACATAATCTAATTTATTTTAACTTATGTATATGTTGTTGTAGATGATGTTAATATATCATAATAAAGAAGATGGTAAAATCGAGGAATTATATGATTTGGCATGCCACCTCGATCCTAGGGTTTCGTGTTATAGCTTATGTATTATTGGTGGTATGAGATTCTATACAAGAAAGCTTGATATGCAGCGGCGGACTCAAAATAGTAAAATTTTGACATTGAAAACCGATGGAGATAATGAGATTGAATATTATGGTACCCTTTTCGATATTATACAGTTAAGATATGGATCAAAATGATTTGTTTACCTGTTTAAATGCCAATGGTGGGATATCAGCAATAATAGGATAGGTATTCATAAAGATGCATACTTCACAAGCATCAACTTTGCGAGAACATGGTATCAATCAGATCCTTTCATACTCGCTAGCCTGACAAAATAGGTATTATACCTAAAAGATATCAGATATAAGGGTGAATGGCATATTGTACAAAAGATTGCACCAAGGGGTGTTTATGATATAGATGTTCATTTTGAATTAGAAACAGATGAGGATTTCTTTCAGGAGGAATAGAATACAGCTGACTTGAGATAGTACAGTATCGAAATTGGAAGCACATCTCCTCTGACTAGGGATGACAAGCAATTCAATAATATTGATGTTAGCGAATTAAATCTGAACGTGTTGGAGGATCATAATGACAACGATGACAACTTCATAAATGGTGAAGAGGAAGATTATACATTGATGGATTATGATGATGAAGATGTCGATAATCCTCCTGATGAAGATACATACATTGATTGATAATATATAACTTTTTAAGGAACTCATATGTCTTAAATTTCTTATATCATTTAGTATTGATATAATTTTTATCAAATATTATATTGTCTCTAATATATTGTTTGATATAGATATGGCACCAGGAGGACGACCCCAGAGGCTTGCATGAGGAGATGACGGTGCATCGGCTTCTCCTAATGACCAGGTGGTCATACTAGCTAGTCTTGATTGATTTTATATATTATAATTTTTTATATTTAATTTGCTTTATTTTTTATCATTTATAAATAACTGATTTTAAGTTATGCCATTAGGAGGATGATTTGATGGGGGGACCGACATGGAGATGTCTCCATGTCGGTACCTCTTCATCATCTCAGCAGTACACTACTAGTGAGGTAGGTACATCATCTCCTATCATAGGTTATTTTTTTATGTTATATTTATTTTAAGTTTTTATCATATATAAATAACTGATTTTATGCTTTATATTTTGTTGTAGCTATTGATACTATGATTCGGCGGACACGTGGAGCCGCCAGAAATGAAAAGTTGGAGGAGTGAAGAAGGGCACATCCCGAGGAGAGGATGATGATTGTCATCCCATCAGGATATGTCATGCCAATAGAGTGCCATGTCAGCGATCCGTATGTGTGCAAGGTAGGTATTATTTTCCATTTGTATGCTCCTCTTATGCTGATTGATTGACGTAGAGTTATGAGGCCATAGTAGCAGGTCCTTCTCGACCATTTACAGGTAACTAAATATAATTTTTGATAATTATGGCACTTTTATCTTTTTGATAAATCTCATATATTGTACATTATTTTTGCAGCATGATTTTGATATCCAGGAGATTGATAACCCATATGTGTGGGAGGCTATAGTTTGGCATATGGGGCGATTGCTTAGAGGATTCAAATATGAGCACCATACCCACTAGAAGAAGATCTTCCAGGCACGTGGGGCGGCGGCAGCACGTGAGACACTGCATAGGAGTGTATCACGTCCTGACTAGGATCTCCTCTGCACCAGATATGAGGATCCTGCATATCGAGTATAATTATTATGTATAATAAAAATATTGATTATTGAATTGATATGTTATTGTAATATGTTAACTAATATCTTCATTGCATTTGTTTATTAGGCCTATTGCAACAAGGCCTCATAAAGCAAGTCGAGGCTCATGGTGATGCATTACGGTGGATCAAAATCATTTGCACAGTATCAGTATGAGCTGGTAAGTACACATACATACATCTTTAATGATTTATTGGAGTATATCTATATCAATATATTTACATTCATAAATTTTAGAGGGACATCGAGATAGGATAGCTGCCCAGGCGGATTGATGTCTACTAGAGGACCTATTGCCGGATGATGGGCGAGCAGCTTCTTGGGACTAGGAAGAGACATGTGAGTATTAAGTGATTAAGTTCTATTTCAATTTCATTATAAAGTTTAGACTTTTGGTTATATTTTTTTTCTTTAATTAGGACCATATGATGGAGATACGATCCCAGCCCCCAGCTGAGTGCTCTATACCCCATCCATAGATGACGATATCTATGATGAGATGCTCGGTAGGAGACCTAGTTATGTTACGAGGTTGGGATATGGAGTTATGGCCCTTAGCTTCTCTCAAGCAGCACATGTTTCTTGTGATGCTCATCTACAAGAGATAGAGAGGAGACATGCTGAGATTGAAAGGAGACATCAGAAGGAGATAGCAGACCTACAGTGGGTCAATATCAAGCTTTTATCCCAGCTTCAAGCATTTGGGGCGAAGCTCGACGAGTTATATCGCCGTATGCCTCCCCCACCAACTTTCGATGTTCCTGCTGATGCTTTTGATCAGGACTCCATCGATAATGATGACGATGCCTCCCCCATCGATATTATTTTATATTTTTTAATTAATATATTTTTAGCATTTATATTAGATAATTAATTTGCTAACTTAATTTTTTAATTTAATGTAGATTTATGATATGTTGCCATCGATACGAAGTTTTATTTTGTTTTGTTATATTATTTTTTAAAGAACATGTAGTATGTATGATATTTTATATATGTGCATGTTTTTTTATATGGATGTCATATGGATGTTTTAAAATGAATAAATTTGATTTTGGGATGCATTTATTTGTTATGTTGTTGTTATATCTTATGTTATCTATTATGTGGATGTTATATAGATGTCTATAGGTTTTAAAAAATTTGTATAAATAAAATTATTTTTTTTTCTTTTAAAAATATTTATCGATGCAAAAAAGTGTAGGTAAAGATAAATAGCGATGACACTTAGCATCAGTAAATATGGATAATCATTGCCAATTATCATGCCAGCATGCCACTTTTAGCCATGCTTAATAATTATCAACGTAAATAATGTCGCTAAATATTTACCAATATAAATTAACATAGTAAAATGCAATATAAATAGTCACCAAAAAGCATCCCAGTGTGCCACCTTTGCCACACTTAACTATTACCAACGTAAATTTACATCGTCAAATATTTTCTGACATAAAACAAGCATGGTTAAAAATATTTTTTTGATGTTTAATTTTTGTCACAAAAATATATTTTCGAGGATTAGTTTTCATCGTTAAAAATATTTTTTTCGACGTAGGTTTTCATCTATAAAAATATTTTTGATGATGTTTATTTTACATAGGTAAAATATTAGTGATGATAAGTTAACGTCGGTAAATATTTTTTTTTCAACGACTATTCTATGTAGGTAATTAATTATCGATGTTTAATTAAACATTGATGAATAGTATTTTTGCTGATGAAAATTTTTAAATGTTGGTAAATAGAATCAATGATGGCACTTTTGCCGACATTTTTTATTCGATGTATTTTACATCAGTAGATGTATTTAGAGATGCTTTTGCAAGATTTAGCTATGTTTTGTTTGCATAGCTAATTATCCTTTTTCTTGTAGTGATTCAGTTAATTCTTAATTAAGTTCAAGGCTTATGGGTTGGGGTTCGGAATCTCAAAAATAATTTCTGAATTCAACTTTTGAGACATTTTCAAGTGTAAAGAATTTACATAGAATCAAATTCAATTAATGGTTTTAGATCTAATCTATTTTAATGTTTCAATCATGTCCTAGGATTTTAAATCTAGGATTTTGCAAAAAGTATGTTCGTAATTTAATTTCTACAAAGCAAAGATGTCATACATATTCTAGATTCAAAAAAAGAAGTTACATATCAATATATGCAACATGAGGATCTAGATCTAAACATGAAACATATCATATAGATCTAATCTAAATGATCAAAATTGGATCATAAGCCATTTAATTTTAGATTTAAAATATAAAAATAAATTATAAATTATTTTAGATCTTATCTAATATATTTATATTTAGGTTATTTAAATCAGCACATATTAGGACAATCTCTCCACTGTAAGAGATAAATCTTACAGTAGGATAATCTTGTAATCAGTATGTGCAATCCAATATTATTTAGATCTAATCTAAATAATCTAAAATAGATTTAACTATTATTTAATTTTAAATTTAAAATTAAAAAATTAATTATAAAATTATTTAGATCATATCTAACTTATTCATCATTCAAAAAAATTAGATCAACACTTACTAGGACAACCTTTTCATTATAAGAGATTAACCTTACAATAGGACAATCTTATGTCAGTATGTGTGATCTTTAAAATTTTATTATCAAATTTATTTTAAAGCATGCATGATCATGTCATAAAAGAATCTAGATGCTTTGATACCACTATTAGAAAACATGCAGAATTTTATGCATATATTTCAAAACTTTTTTGAATTTACAAGTAGCAGAAGATAGATTAAATAATTTAATCTAATTATATATGTGATCTAATCACCAAATCCTACATTTAGGACCTATGACATATAATGATGCAAACATAAATTTGAAAATTAAAACAAAAATAGTTGATATCGATCAAATCAATATCTAGATCTAGAACTATTCTAAAAATTCTAGATCATATCTAGGACAATAAGAGATCAAATCTCTTACCTGTGATCTCAAAAGTGGCACTCCTAAGTCTGAAAAATATGAGAAGATAGATCATGAAAAGATGGGAGTAAGCTGAAAGAAAAATCAGTCTCAATAGTATAGTTCAGAAATTGGGCCGGCTCACTCTGAGACTGAGCCGACTCAGTTGAAAACTAGGTCAGCTCAGTCCAAGACTGGGTTGGCTAGGTCTCAAAAAAAAATTTAGATAGAAAGCAGTATTTTCAAACTATTGGCATGGTACACAATAGACTGAGCCGACCTAGTCACAGGTTAGCCGGCTCAGTCTGAAATTGGGCTGACTCAGTTTTAGCAGGTTATTATTTTGTGTACGTGGGTTATTTGAGTTTGGAAAACTTTTCTATGAGTTTGGGCTTGACCCTTTGTAAAGTATATATACTAAAAATAGATCAAGATTATAAGTGTGCTGAAATATACTAAATAAAAGTTCTTTTCTCTCAGAAATCTCTTCTTCTCTTCTTCTCTATTCCTTGATTTATTTGATCGTGCTTCCATAGAAATCTCTAAAAAGTACTTCCTTGTTGCTTAGCTAATCACTAGTAGCCATGTCGATCCATGTGGGAAGAGCTCATATTTCCAACATTTGGTATCAGAGCGGTGTTGCATGAAAAGAAGGAAGACACCCAGGGTTTACTACATCCCGAATCTATTGCATCAGGTTTTATCCTAAAAACTTTTAGTTTGCTTCTAAAAGGAATATGCCCTCAAGCCAATTAATTTTTTGGGCTATTTTTTGTCTTTCAAACTCATGTAATGATATTTTAAATAAATAAATAAAGGCATTTATTTCATCATATGCAGTATCTTATTATTTATTTAAGATTAGAATGAATTCTATAAATTAGGACTATGATTTTAAGATTATGATTAGATTATACTAGTGAGACCTAAAATCTTAAAATCCTAATTTAAATATTCCTAGTTGATGGGACATTGAGTTAGGGATCAATATTTTTCGGTAAGACTAGCACATTCTTTGTATGTTCAATTAAGAGGGTGATTGATCTCACAATAACTTGTGTGTGACACTAATACAAGAATATGGGTGCTCATTAGAGAATGAGTTCACTGAATTGATCCAAATCGAGAATATCTAATGGAGTCTTATCTATATGTCAATAGATGGTTCTCATAGTAGAATTTGTGCATGTAATTCTTTGACCTAAAACTACCATAGAATCTTATATATATAAATTCATATTTTGGTTCATACTCATTCATGACTCAATTATGTACGGGATGATCTGGATATGGTAGATTATATATATGAAGGTTGTGAGTAGGTTAACATGGAATCGATCTCTCCTGGTAAGAGGAAATAGCATCCTATCTGCTTCAAACAAATGATGATTCATGAAGACTTTGATCAAAGCATGATGAAAATTAGAAATTATTTCTAATGTTTCATTAAATGAATCATCATCTTAAGATTGAAAGAGAAATGAATATGATATTGGGATTGACATATTTCCATACCTAGAGTCATATTCAGGATGTAGGGAGATCGAAGGATCTAGTTGCATGGTAATTTTTACTGAAGGATATTTTTGGTATTTTCATCAAAATTTTACATCTTTTGGAAAGTCATGATACGTTGCTAGACGTCAATCATGTTTTGTGGGTTCGATCAAACTGAAATTTTAATTTGATCATTAAATTAGAAAGTGTTCTAAATTAAGTCAAATGGGGTTGGCTAGTTTTGACATAAATTGGTTTGGTTGAGTTCTAAGCCAAATTAGGTCAAATCACACCTAGACTCGCTGCTGGTTAGATGTGGAACCCAATGGGTCACACACAAAGAGAGTTGATTAAGGGTCTAATTGGATTAGACCATGTTTGCAAGATGAACATGCTAGCACATGTAGCAAACCCTAGCACCTAGTTTCCAATTGGATTCGAATCGGCTTCCGATTTGGGCTAATTAAGATCCGATTTAAGCCAAATAGGACTTGGTCTTGAATTGAATTAACCTAGACTGATTGGGCTTCAGTTAGGGCACCACATACCTACATCTCATGTGCCAAAGAGTCTCTCTCTTGCGCGTTGGAAGTCTTTCATGTACAAAAAATTTTTGGCGCATGGAATTAGTTGGCGCCTACCTTCTTTGACTATTTTTATTTGTTATGTCATATAAAAATTTTTGAGTCAGCATGGACATCAAATATGGGGCAATAAAGAGTCCTTCTACAAGTTAAAAACTCCATTTTCTTCTTAATTTTTGTTGCCCAAGATTCTTTGTCGCCCAGGACTCCTTGCCGCCCAAGACTCCATGCCGCCCACTCCTCCTTGACGCCTCTTGGACCATGTCAAAGTATCTTGGGACTTTGACTATTCAAAGATCATCTCCACACCATTTTGCTAAATGGGAATCCCTTTTTAGAGCCATTGGATGGCCTTTTTATATGATCTAATGGATGAAAAGGGTGGTGCCAAAGATGAAATATTGGGACTCTTCGTAAATAACTTACATAGAATTAGTCCAAGAGTCCTGCTTTAGGGCACCTCTTGGACTAAGTCTACATCTTGTTATTTACTGATGAGGCATGAGATTGACTGAAGGAACATGAGATTTTTTTTTTTAAAAGGGTGTGAGAAATTTAGTTGGCACCCCTACGTACATTATAAATAGGGGTGCACACCAAGAGTCTATTGTGGTGAAAATTATCTTTCTTTCTTACAAGAGTTTCTTTTTGTTCAATTTTTTTTCTTTCCTTCTCTTGTCTAGACTTTATCTTTATAAGGATAAGAAGTCATCTTAAGACTAAGAGATTAGGAAGAAAAATTAAGAAGACAAAGAAAAAGAAAGATAGATAAGGAGAGGCAAGGAAGGTGACATAAAGGCTAAAGAAGGTCTTGCCCTTTTAATTAAAGTTCTTATTATTAGAACTCTAATTATATAAATCAGAGGTGATGGTGTCTTGATCAAGTCTTTGTGTGGATCAACATTGGAGGGTGAACACGTGGGCACCTGGTGGAACCCCTAACGGACTGCTACCGATGATCAGGGTCAATTTAGGGTTTAGCGATAAGAGGTATGTTCTAATACTTTCTTTTATATTACAAATGTATGTTATATGATTTAATTGCTAATAAGGTGGTCCTAGGGTTCAGATTTGATTTATATGATTTCATGTTTTTACTTTGAAATCCGTGCTTCCGCCCTATACACCATTCCTATCAGTGGTATCAGAGCAAGCCTTATTAGGTTAAATCATATAATGCTTTGCTTATAATATAATGGCACAAAAGAAAAGTATGATATATTTCTTTTTTTTATGTTTATTTGCATGTTATTTATATGATGAGATCATATTCTTTTATTTATCATAATGAGATTATGATGTATATATTATTCTGTAAAGATTGCCCTGATATAGTGGAAAGTATTCACTATATAATGATGGTTGTCCTAGAATAATTATATATATTAATAGATATATATAAATTTTATTATAATTGATGCTTATTAGGCATTTAGTTTGATTTAAATCAGAATGTGCATCGAGACCTTTTAAATCCCTCTTTAAAAATTATATTAAGTTGTAGTGTAATTAATCTATAGCTGTATTAGTCGGGATGTCTAATTGATCAATCAGTGTCTAGGATAAATGGTTCATGATTGGTAAAGAGAACGTGGTTTTTTAATTGATTCTATTGTCTAACCTAGCCAATTTATTGGTGTCTATGGAAAGCAATAGGAGGACTCTCACTTCTCTCCCACTTATCTGATCGATTTGATTAATTTAATTCTAGATTGAAATGCTTAATATTATATTCACTACATTAAGGCCTTCCTTCATACTAGGTTCTGATTATGTCCAAAACCATATTAGTTTTATTGTGTAACCACAAGATCTATCATAAGAAATGATGTAATATTAATCTAGTGCATTGAGATGCTTACAGCATTTTGAATATACTACTTTGTTATGTAACCATAAAAGTAGTCATATTTCATTTTGACTGTATAGAAATGAAGGATTTTATTTAAACTAAAATATTAAAGTTTGTTGTGCTAACACAAGGCTATTAATGTTTTAGAAGCAAAATTTTTTTTTTGAGAATTGCATAAAAATGCAATTGGAAAGAGTTTCCTACCTTTGAACTTATATCAGGTTTGTTGTGCAACCAGAAGACCTTTTATAAGTAATTAGGATCTTATTCTCACTAAAAAAATCAATAAGAGGGTTATGATTTTTTGATTAGATAGTGGGAGACATAATTAAATTAAAGTGCTAATTTAATTATGTTTGTCATCATGAGTTGTTTGCTTATATATTATTCTTTATTATGTAGATTAAATGGCTTCTTCACTTTCATTGCATTCAATTTTGGATTCAAATAAATTGACTGGATCAAAATTATGTTGACTGGATTGAGAAACCTAAAAATAGTACTCAATCAAGAAAAACTCTCCTATACTTTTTATGCCTCTGAATCTAAGCCATTAAAAAATGATGCCACAGATGAAGATAAGTCCACATACAAGATGTGGCAAAATAATTTTCTTACTGTCAAATGCATCATACTTGCCTCTATGAATAATGAATTACAGAGGCAGCATGATGGCATGGACACTCAATCCATATTGCTCAATCTAAAAGAGCTTTATGGAGAGCATAGTAGGACTGCTAGATATGAGATATCTAAGCAATTATTTCATGCAAGAATGATAGAAGAAACATCCATACAAAATCATGTTTCGATGGTAATTGACCTAATCACTCGATTAAGTCAATTAGATTTTATTATGGATGGAGAGTTAAGTCAGGATTTGATCCTGCAATCACTTCCATAATTATTTTCTTAGTTTATCATGAACTATCACATGAACAAACTGAATTCTTCTTTGCCTGAGCTATTAAATATGCTCAAGATAGCAGAAAGCCATATCAAGAAAGATAAGGCTCCTCTTCTTCTTGTGGATGGGATCTCCAAGAAGAAGGCAGGCAAAAAGGGTTCAAAGAGAAGGTTGAACCCTAAAAATGGTATAAATAAGAAGAAAAAGGGGAAGAAGGTCTCCGGACAGACGACCTATTTTCACTATGGCAAAATAGGTCATTGGAAGAGGAATTGCAAGGCTTACCTTGCAACCATGAAGTCTGGTGCAAATAATGCACCAAAAGGTATGTATGAGATACATACTATATTATCATTAAATTCTTTTATTTCAAATTCTTGGGTATTAGATACCGACTGTGGTTTTCATATCTGCAAATCTTTGTAGGAGCTATAGAAAATTAGAGAGTTTGAAGAAAGGTGACTTCAAGCTCTATGGCACTAGAGGAGAGTCTATCCAAGCAGAAGCTATAGGGACAAATATATTGAAGTTACCTTATGGAAAGATCTTAGAGCTTACAAATTATTATTATATGCCTAAGATCATTAGAAATATTATATCTATACCCTTGTTATTAAAACAAGGTTATAGTCTTAATGTAACGAGCGAAGGTTGCTTGATCAAATATTCTAATGAAAATATTTATTTTGGCATATTTAGCAATGGTTTGTTGACTCTATGTTTGGATGACAATATATTTCATATTGATGAAAATAAGAAAACGTAAGAGAGATGACATAAATAATACTTTACTTTGGCATTGTCGATTAGGTCATATTAGTGAGGCTAGGATTAACAAGTTATACAAAGAAAAGTTCTTTGATCCTTTTGATTATGAATCATTGGGAACTTGTGAATCATGCCTCATGGGTAAAATGACCAAGATTCCATTTAGTGGACATGGAGAAAGGATAAATGAGTTATTAGGACTTGTACATACGGATGTATGTGGTCCTATGACAACTCAAGCCAGAGGAGGATACTCTTATTTTATAACATTCACTGATGATTTATCTAGGTTTGGATATGTGTATCTTATGAAACACAAATCAGAAGCCTTTGATAAATTTAAAGAGTATCAAAGTATGGTCGAAAAACAAACTGGACAATGTATAAAAATCCTTCGATCTGATCAGGAGAGGAGAATACTTATCTAGTGAGTTTCTTGACTATCTTAAAGTTAAAGGGATTCTCTCTGAATGGACACCTCCTTATACACCATAATTAAATGGTGTAGCCAAAAAAAAAATCGTACCTTATTAGATATGGTACGGTCTATGATATGCTTCACTGAATTACCTATTTTCTTCGGGGGTCATGCCCTGGAGACTACAATTTACATCTTGAATAGAGTACCTTCTAAATCTGTATCTAGTACTCCATATGATATATGGAGAAGTAAGAAACCTAATCTTAAGTGTCTTAAGATATGGGATTGTCCAGCATATGTCAAAAAAAATTTTGGACATAAACTTGATGCTAGATCAGATAGATGTCTATTTATAGGATATCCTAGAAATAGTATAGGATATTTATTCTACCATCCTACTGAACAAAAGGTATTTATAAGTAGGCATGCCACTTTCATGAAAAAGAATTTATCCTAGAAAAGGGCAGTGGCAGAAATATTGAACTTAGTGAAGTTCAAGAAAAATAAATAGAAATTTCTCAACCAAATAATCACATAAAAGAATCAGAACACATAACTCCTATCCGTAGGTCTAAAAGAGTATGAAATACACCTGTGAGGTATGGTTTCATTATTGAGAACAATGAAGCCCAAGTCATTGAGAATGACGAACCTCTGACCTATACGGAAGCAGTCAAAAGTAAGGACTCTTACAAATGGCTGGCTGCCATGCAATCCGAAATGGAATCCATGCACACCAACAAAGTATGGACTTTGGTGGATGCACCAGAGGATATAAATCCTATTGGATGCAAATGGATTTTTAAGAAAAAGATTGGAGCTGATGGTCAAATTGAAACCTATAAGGCCAGATTGGTGGCTAAGGATTTTAGGCAAAAACAAGGGATTGATTATGATGAAACATTTTCACCTGTTGCCATGCTCAAATCTATTCAGATTATGCTTGCCATAGCAGCATACCACAACTATGAAATATGGCAAATGGATGTAAAGACTGCCTTCCTTAATGGTTTCCTTGAGGAGGAGGTCTATATGTCACAGCCAGAGGGATTTGAGTCAAATGAGAGACCAAATCAGGTATGCAAGCTTAAGAGATCCATTTATGGATTAAAGCAAGCATCAAGGAGTTGGAACATCCATTTTGATGAAACAGTAAAAGAGTTTGGTTTTATCAAGAATGTTGATGAACCATGTGTGTACAAGAAAACTAGTGGGAGAACCATAGTCTTCTTGGTTCTGTATGTAGATGACATACTCCTCATTGGGAATGATATCCCAATGTTACAATCAGTCAAATTATGGCTATCAAATAAGTTTTCCATGAAAGATTTGGGAGAAGCATCCTATATACTAGGAATAAAGATCTATAGAGATAGATCTAAGAGGATGCTAGGCTTGTCCCAATCAAGGTACATTGACTTAATACTGAAAAGATTCAGTATGGATGGGAGTAAAAGAGGTTATTTACCCATGAGTCAAGGCATACATCTCTCTAAAAAGATGTCTCCAAAGACACCTGAAGAGAGAAATAGAATGAGTTCTATTCCTTATGCTTCAACTGTTGGATCAATAATGTATGCCATGTTATGTACAAGGCCTGATGTTGCTTATGCTTTAGGCATTGCAAGTAGATTTCAAGCTGATCCTAGGAGAGGATCATTGGAAAGCTGTGAAAAATATTCTTAAGTACTTAAGAAGGACTAAAGATATTTTTCTAGTATATGGTGGTTCTGATCTTAAATTAGAAGCATATTCTGACTCTAGTTTTCAATCAGACCCAGATGATAGCAAATCCATTTTAGGATATGTCTTTACTCTGAATGGTGGAGCAGTAAGTTGGAAGAGTACTAAGCAGCCAACTGTAGCTGACTCAACCACTGAAGCAGAATACATAGCTGTAAGTGAAGCCGCCAAGGAAGCTGTCTGGATGAAGAAGTTCATCACTGAATTGGTGTTATTCCTGAAATTAAGAATCCAGTACCACTTTACTGTGATAATACTGGAGCTGTTGCTCAAGCAAAGGAACCAAGGTCTCATCATAAATCCAAACACATTCTGAGATGCTTCCATCTCATTCGTGAAATTATTGAAAGATAAGATGTAGTCATAGAATGAGTTGACACAAAGAACAACATAGCAGACCCATTCACTAAGGCTTTACCACTACAACTGTTTGATCGCCACCTTGATTGTATGGGATTAAAATATAAGGGCGATTGGCTTTAGTGCAAGTGGGAGATTGAAAGGAATATGCCCTCAAGCCAATCAAAATTTAATTTTTTAGGGCTGTTCTTTATCTTCCAAACTCATGTAATGATATTTTTAATAAATAAATAAAGGCATTTATTTCATCATATATGCAGTGTCTTATTATTTATTTAAGATTATGATGAACCCCTATAAATTAGGGACTATGATTTTAGGATTATGATGAGATCATACCAGTGAGACCTAAAATCTTAAAACCCTAATTTAAATTTTCCTAGTCGATGGGACATTGAGTTAGGGATCAATGTTTTTCGGTAAGACTAGCACATTCTTTGTATGCTCAATTGAGAGGGTGATTGATCTCACAATAACTTGTGTATGACACTAATACAAGAATGTGGGTGCTCATTAGAGAATGAGTTCACTGAATTGATCCAAATTGAGAATATCTAATGGAGTCTTATCTACATGTCAATAGATGGTTCTCATAGTGGAATTTGTGCATGTAATCCTTTGACCTGAAACTACCATAGAATCTTATATATATAAATCCATATTTTGGTTCATACTCATTCATGACTCAGTTATGTACGGGATGATCTGGATATGGTAGATTATATATATGAAGGTTGTGAGTAGGTTAACATGGAATCGATCTCTCCTGGTAAGAGGAAATAGCATCCTACCTGCTTCAAACAAATGATGATTCA
>QRFJ01002784.1:0-117481 GCA_006176705.1 Cocos nucifera | reverse complement strand
TTCCATTCCAGATCATCACGTACATAATTGAGTCATGAATGAGTATGAACCAAAATATGAAATTTATATATATAAGATTCTATGGTAGTTTTAGGTCAAAGAATTACATGCACAAATTCTACTATGAGAACATCTATTGACATATAGATAAGACTCCATTAGATATCTCGATTTGGATCAATTCAGTGAACTCATTCTCTAATGAGCACCCATATTCTTGTATTAGTGTCACACACAAGTTATTGTGAGATCAATCCCCTCTTAATTGAACATACAAAGAATGTGCAGTCTTACCGAAAAATATTGATCCCTAATCAATGTTAGATTATATATATGAAGGTTGTGAGTAGGTTAACATGGAATCGATCTCTCCTGGTAAGAGGAAATAGCATCCTATCTGCTTCAAACAAATGATGATTCATGAAGACTTTGATCAAAACATGATGAAAATTAGAAATTATTTATAATGTTTCATTAAATGAATCATCATCTTAAGATTGAAAGAGAAATGAATATGATATTGGGATTGACATATTTCCATACCTAGAGTCATATTCAGGATGTAGAGAGATCGAAGGATCTAGTTGCATGGTAATTTTTACTGAAGGATATTTTTGGTATTTTCATCAAAATTTTACATCTTTTGGAAAGTCATGATACGTTGCTAGACGTCAATCATGTTTTGTGGGTTCGATCAAACTGAAATTTTAATTTGATCATTAAATTAGAAAGTGTTCTAAATTAAGTCAAATGGGGTTGGCTAGTTTTGACATAAATTGGTTTGGTTGAGTTCTAGCCAAATTAGGTCAAATCACACCTAGACTCGCTGCTGGTTAGATGTGGAACCCAATGGGTCACACACAAAGAGAGTTGATTAAGGGTCTAATTGGATTAGACCATGTTTGCAAGATGAACATGCTAGCACATGTAGCAAACCCTAGCACCTAGTTTCCAATTGGATTCGAATCGGCTTCCGATTTGGGCTAATTAAGATCCGATTTAAGCCAAATAGGACTTGGTCTTGAATTGAATTAACCTAGACTGATTGGGCTTCAGTTAGGGCACCACATACCTACATCTCATGTGCCAAAGAGTCTCTCTCTTGCGCGTTGGAAGTCTTTCATGTACAAAAAATTTTTGGCGCATGGAATTAGTTGGCGCCTACCTTCTTTGACTATTTTTATTTGTTATGTCATATAAAAATTTTTGAGTCAGCATGGACATCAAATATGGGGCAATAAAGAGTCCTTCTACAAGTTAAAAACTCCATTTTCTTCTTAATTTTTGTTGCCCAAGATTCTTTGTCGCCCAGGACTCCTTGCCGCCCAAGACTCCATGCCGCCCACTCCTCCTTGACGCCTCTTGGACCATGTCAAAGTATCTTGGGACTTTGACTATTCAAAGATCATCTCCACACCATTTTGCTAAATGGGAATCCCTTTTTAGAGCCATTGGATGGCCTTTTTATATGATCTAATGGATGAAAAGGGTGGTGCCAAAGATGAAATATTGGGACTCTTCGTAAATAACTTACATAGAATTAGTCCAAGAGTCCTGCTTTAGGGCACCTCTTGGACTAAGTCTACATCTTGTTATTTACTGATGAGGCATGAGATTGACTGAAGGAACATGAGAATTTTTTTTTTTAAAAGGGTGTGAGAAATTTAGTTGGCACCCCTACGTACATTATAAATAGGGGTGCACACCAAGAGTCTATTGTGGTGAAAATTATCTTTCTTTCTTACAAGAGTTTCTTTTTGTTCAATTTTTTTTCTTTCCTTCTCTTGTCTAGACTTTATCTTTATAAGGATAAGAAGTCATCTTAAGACTAAGAGATTAGGAAGAAAAATTAAGAAGACAAAGAAAAAGATAGATAGATAAGGAGAGGCAAGGAAGGTGACATAAAGGCTAAAGAAGGTCTTGCCCTTTTAATTAAAGTTCTTATTATTAGAATTCTAATTATATAAATCAGAGGTGATGGTGTCTTGATCAAGTCTTTGTGTGGATCAACATTGGAGGGTGAACACGTGGGCACCTGGTGGAACCCCTAACGGACTGCTACCGATGATCAGGGTCAATTTAGGGTTTAGCGATAAGAGGTATGTTCTAATACTTTCTTTTATATTACAAATGTATGTTATATGATTTAATTGCTAATAAGGTGGTCCTAGGGTTCGGATTTGGTTTATATGATTTCATGTTTTTGCTTTGAAATCCATGCTTCCGCCCTATACACCATTCCTATCAGTGGTATCAGAGCAAGCCTTATTAGGTTAAATCATATAATGCTTTGCTTATAATATAATGGCACAAAAGAAAAGTATGATATATTTTTTTTTTTATGTTTATTTGCATGTTATTTATATGATGAGATCATATTCTTTTATTTATCATAATGAGATTATGATGTATATATTATTCTGTAAAGATTGCCCTGATATAGTGGAAAGTATTCACTATATAATGATGGTTGTCCTAGAATAATTATATATATTAATAGATATATATAAATTTTATTATAATTGATGTTATTAGGCATTTAGTTTGATTTAAATCAGAATGTGCATCGAGACCTTTTAAATCCCTCTTTAAAAATTATATTAAGTTGTAGTGTAATTAATCTATAGCTGTATTAGTCGGGATGTCTAATTGATCAATCAGTGTCTAGGATAAATGGTTCATGATTGGTAAAGAGAACGT
Organism: Cocos nucifera; assembly: GCA_006176705.1. Taxonomy (NCBI): domain Eukaryota; kingdom Viridiplantae; phylum Streptophyta; class Magnoliopsida; order Arecales; family Arecaceae; genus Cocos; species Cocos nucifera. The sequence goes on along the minus strand of QRFJ01002784.1, from coordinate 114,781 downwards.
GGATTTTTTAATTGGATTCTATGCTGTCTAACCTAAGCCAATTTATTGGTGTCTAATGGAAAGCAATAGGAGGACTCTCACTTCTCTCCCACTTATCTGATCGATTTGATTAATTTAATTCTAGATTGAAATGCTTAATATTATATTCACTACATTAAGGCCTTCCTTCATACTAGGTTCTGATTATGTCCAAAACCATATTAGTTTTATTGTGTAACCACAAGATCTATCATAAGAAATGATGTAATATTAATCTAGTGCATTGAGATGCTTACAGCATTTTGAATATACTACTTTGTTATGTAACCATAAAAGTAGTCATATTTCATTTTGACTGTATAGAAATGAAGGATTTTATTTAAACTAAAATATTAAAGTTTGTTGTGCTAACACAAGGCTATTAATGTTTTAGAAGCAAAATTTTTTTTTTGAGAATTGCATAAAAATGCAATTGGAAAGAGTTTCCTACCTTTGAACTTATATCAGGTTTGTTGTGCAACCAGAAGACCTTTTATAAGTAATTAGGATCTTATTCTCACTAAAAAAATCAATAAGAGGGTTATGATTTTTTGATTAGATAGTGGGAGACATAATTAAATTAAAGTGCTAATTTAATTATGTTTGTCATCATGAGTTGTTTGCTTATATATTATTCTTTATTATGTAGATTAAATGGCTTCTTCACTTTTCATTGCGTTTCAATTTTGGATTCAAATAAATTGACTGGATCAAAATTATGTTGACTGGATTGAGAAATCTAAAAATAGTACTCAATCAAGAAAAACTCTCCTATATTCTTGATGCCCCTGATCCTAAGCCATTAGGAAATGATGCCACAAGATGAAGATAAGTCCACATACAAAGATGTGGCAAAATGATTTTCCCTTACTGTCAAGATGCATCATACTTGCCTGTATGAATAATTGAATTACAGAGGCAGCATGATGGCATGGACACTCAATCCATATTGCTCAATCTAAAAGAGCTTTATGGAGAGCATAGTAGGACTGCTAGATATGAGATATCTAAGCAATTATTTCATGCAAGAATGATAGAAGAAACATCCATACAAAATCATGTTTCGATGGTAATTGACCTAATCACTCGATTAAGTCAATTAGATTTTATTATGGATGGAGAGTTAAGTCAGGATTTGATCCTGCAATCACTTCCATAATTATTTTCTTAGTTTATCATGAACTATCACATGAACAAACTGAATTTTTCTTTGCCTGAGCTATTAAATATGCTCAAGATAGCAGAAAGCCATATCAAGAAAGATAAGGCTCCTCTTCTTCTTGTGGGTTGGATCTCTAAGAAGAAGGCAGGCAAAAAGGGTTCAAAGAGAAGGTTGAACCCTAAAAATGGTATAAATAAGAAGAAAAGGGGGAAGAAGGTCTCCGGACAGACGACCTATTTTTACTATGGCAAAATAGGTCATTGGAAGAGGAATTGCAAGGCTTACCTTGCAACCATGAAGTCTGGTGCAAATAATGCACCAAAAGGTATGTATGAGATACATACTATATTATCATTAAATTTTTTTATTTCAAATTCTTGGGTATTAGATACCGACTGTGGTTTTCATATCTGCAAATCTTTGTAGGAGCTATAGAAAATTAGAAGTTTGAAGAGGGATGACTTCAAGCTCTATGGCACTAGAGGAGAGTCTATCCAAGTAGAAGCTATAGAGACAAATATATTGAAGTTACCTTATGGAAAGATCTTAGAGCTTACAAATTATTATTATATGCCTAAGATCATTAGAAATATTATATCTATACCCTTGTTATTAAAACAAGGTTGTAGTCTTAATATAACGAGCGAAGGTTGCTTGATCAAATATTCTAATAAAAATATTTATTTTGGCATATTTAGCAATGGTTTGTTGACTCTATGTTTGGATGACAATATATTTCATATTGATGAAAATAAAAAACGTAAGAGAGATGACATAAATAATACTTTACTTTGGCATTGTCGATTAGGTCATATTAGTGAGGCTAGGATTAACAAGTTATACAAAGAAATGTTCTTTGATCCTTTTGATTATGAATCATTGGAAACTTGTGAATCATGCCTCATGAGTAAAATGACCAAGATTCCATTTAGTGGACATGGAGAAAGGATAAGTGAGTTATTAGGACTTGTACATACGGATGTATGTGGTCCTATGACAACTCAAGCCAGAGGAGGATACTCTTATTTTATAACATTCACTGATTATTTATCTAGGTTTGGATGTGTATCTTATGAAACACAAATCAAAAGTCTTTGATAAATTTAAAGAGTATCAAAGTATGGTCAAAAAACAAACTGGACAATGTATTAAAATCCTTCGATCTGATCAGGAAGGAGAATACTTATCTAGTGAGTTTCTTGACTATCTTAAAGTTAAAAGGATTCTCTTTGAATGGACACCTCCTTATACCATAATTAAATGATGTAGCCAAAAAAAAAATCGTACCTTATTAGATATGGTACGGTCTATGATATGCTTCACTGAATTACCTATTTTCTTCGGGGGTCATGCCCTGGAGACTACAATTTACATCTTGAATAGAGTACCTTCTAAATCTGTATCTAGTACTCCATATGATATATGGAGAAGTAAGAAACCTAATCTTAAGTGTCTTAAGATATGGGGATTGTCCAGCATATGTCAAAAAAAATTTTGGACATAAACTTGATGCTAGATCAGATAGATGTCTATTTATAGGATATCCTAGAAATAGTATAGGATATTTATTCTACCATCCTACTGAACAAAAGGTATTTATAAGTAGGCATGCCACTTTTATGAAAAAGAAATTTATCCTAGAAAAGGGCAGTGGCAGAAATATTGAACTCAGTGAAGTTCAAGAAAAATAAATAGAAATTTCTCCACCAAATAATCACATAAAAGAATCAGAACACATAACTCCTATCCGTAGGTCTAAAAGAGTATGAAATACACCTGTGAGGTATGGTTTCATTATTGAGAACAATGAAGCTCAAGTCATTGAGAATAACGAACCTCTGACTTATACGGAAGCAGTCAAAAGTAAGGATTCTTACAAATGGCTAGCTGCCATGCAATCCAAAATGAAATCCATGCACACCAACAAAGTATGGACTTTGGTGGATGCACCAAAGGATATAAACCCTATTGGATGCAAATGGATTTTTAAGAAAAAAGATTGGAGCTGATGGTCAAAATGAAACCTATAAGGCCAGATTGGTGGCTAAGGATTTTAGGCAAAAACAAGGGATTGATTATGATGAAACATTTTCACCGGTTGCCATGCTCAAATCTATTCAGATTATGCTTTCCATAGCAGCATACCACAACTATGAAATATGGCAAATGGATGTAAAGACTATCTTTCTTAATGGTTTCCTTAAGGAGGAGGTCTATATGTCACAGCCAGAGGGATTTGAGTCAAATGAGAGACCAAATTAGGTATGCAAGCTTAAGAGATCCATTTATGGATTAAAGCAAGCATCAAGGAGTTGGAACATCCATTTTGATGAAACAGTAAAAGAGTTTGGTTTTATCAAGAATGTTGATGAACCATGTGTGTACAAGAAAACTAGTGGGAGAACCATAGTCTTCTTAGTTTTGTATGTAGATGACATACTCCTCATTGGGAATGATATCCTAATGTTACAATCAGTCAAATTATGGCTATCAAATAAGTTTTCCATAAAAGACTTAGGAGAAGCATCCTATATACTAGGAATAAAGATCTATAGAGATAGATCTAAGAGTATGCTAGGCTTATCCCAATCAAGGTACATTGACTTAATACTGAAAAGATTCAGTATTGATGGAAGTAAAAGAGGTTATTTACCCATGAGTTAAGGCATACATCTCTCTAAAAAGATGTCTCTAAAGACACCTGAAGAGAGAAATAGAATGAGTTCTATTCCTTATGCTTCAACTGTTGGATCAATAATAAATGCCATGTTATGTACAAGGCCTGATATTGCTTACGCTTTAGGCATTGCAAGTAGATTTCAAGCTGATCTAGGAGAAGATCATTGGAAAGCTATGAAAAATATTCTTAATTAGTTAAGAAGGACTAAAGATATTTTTCTAGTATATGATGGTTCTGATCTTAAATTAGAAGCATATTCTGACTCTAATTTTCAATCAGACCCAGATGATAGCAAATCCATTTTAGGATATGTCTTTACTCTGAATGGTGGAGCAGTAAGTTGGAAGAGTACTAAGCAGCCAACTGTAGCTGACTCAACCACTGAAGCAAAATACATAGCTGTAAGTGAAGCCGCCAAGAAAGCTGTCTGGATGAAGAAGTTCATCACTGAATTGGCTGTTATTCCTTAAATTAAGAATCCAGTACCACTTTACTGTGATAATACTGGAGCTGTTGCTCATGCAAAGGAACCAAGATCTCATCATAAATCCAAACCCATTCTGAGATGCTTCCATCTCATTCGTGAAATTATTGAATGATAAGATGTAGTCATAAAATGAGTTGACAAAAAGAACAATATAGCAGACCCATTCACTAAGGCTTTACCATTACAACTGTTTGATCGCCACCTTGATTGCATGGGATTAAAATATAAGGGCGATTGGCTTTAGTGAAAGTGGGAGATTGAAAGGAATATGCCCTCAAGCCAACTAACTTTTTAGGGTGTTGTTTATCTTCCAAACTCATGTAATGATATTTTTAATAAATAAATAAAGGCATTTATTTCATCATATATAGTATCTTATTATTTATTTAAGATTATGATGAACCCTATAAATTAGGACTATGATTTTAGGATTATGATGAGATCATACCAGTGAGACCTAAAATCTTAAAACCCTAATTTAAATATTCCTAGTCAATGGGACATTGAGTTAGGGATCAATGTTTTTTGGTAAGACTAGCACATTCTTTGTATGCTCAATTGAGAGGGTGATTGATCTCACAATAACTTGTGTATGACACTAATACAAGAATGTGGGTGCTCATTAGAGAATGAGTTCACTGAATTGATCCAAATTGAGAATATCTAATGGAGTCTTATCTACATGTCAATAGATGGTTCTCATAGTGGAATTTATGCATGTAATCCTTTGACCTGAAACTACCATAGAATCTTATATATATAAATCTATATTTTGGTTCATACTCATTCATGACTCAGTTATGTACGGGATGATCTGGATATGGTAGATTATATATATGAAGGTTGTGAGTAGGTTAACATGGAATCGATCTCTCCTAGTAAAAGGAAATAGCATCCTACCTGCTTCAAACAAATGATGATTCAGGAAGACTTTGATCAAAGCATGATGAAAATTAGAAATGGTTTTTAATATTTTATTAAATGAATCATCATCTTAGGATTGAAAGAGAAATGAATATGATATTGGGATTGACATATTTCCATACCTAGAGTCATATTCAGGATGCAGGGAGATCGAAGGATCTAGCTGCATGGTAATTTTCATTGAAGGATATTTTTGGTATTTTTATCAAAATTTTACATCTTCCAAAAAGTCATGATACATTGCTAGATGTCAATTATGTCTTGTGAGTTTGATCAAATTAAAATTTTAATTTGATCGTTAAATTAGAAAGTGTTCTAAATTAAGTCAAATTGGGTTGGTTAGTCTTGACCTAAATCAGTTTGGTTGAGTTCTAACCAGATTAGGTCAAATCACACCTAGACTCACTGCTGATTAGATGTGGAACCCAATAGGTCACACACAAAGAGAGTTGATTAAGGATCTAATTGGATTAGACCATATATGCAAGATGAACATGCTAGTACATGTAGCAAACCCTAGCACCTGGTTTCAAATTGGATTCGAATCGGCTTTCGATTTGGGCTAATTGAGATTTGATTTAAGCCAAATAGGATTTGGTCTTGAATTAGATTAACCTAAACTGATTGGACTTCAGTTGGGGCACCACATACCTGCATCCTATATGCCACAGAGTCTCTCTCTTGTGCATGGGAAGTCTTTCATGCGCAAAGAATTTTTGGCGCATGGAATTAGTTGGCACCTACCTTCTTTGACTTTTTTCATTTATTATGTCGCATAAAAATTTTTGAATAGGCATGGACATCAGATATGGGGCGATAAAGAGTCCTTCTACAAGTTAAAAACTCTATTTTCTTTTTAATTTTTGTCGCCCAGGATTCTTTATCGCCCAAGACTCCTTGCCGCCTGAGACTGCATGCCACCCACTCCTCGTTGACGCCTCTTAGACCAAGTCAAAGTCTCTTGGGACTTTGACTATTCAAAGATCATCTCCATGCCTTCTTGCTGAATTGGCATCCCTTTTTAGAGCCATTGGATGGCCTTTTTATATGATCTAATGGATGAAAAGGGTGGCGCCAAAGATGAAATATTGCGACTCTTCATAAATAACTTACGTAGAATTAGTCCAAGAGTCCTTCTGCTTTAAGGCACCTCTTGGACTAAGTTTACATCTCGTTATTTATTGATGAGGCATGAGATTGACTGAAGGGACATGAGATTTTTTTTTCTAAAAGGGTGCGAGAAATTTAGTTGGCACCCCTACGTACATTATAAATAGGGGTGCGCACCAAAAGTCCAGTGTGGTGAAAATTATCTTTCTTTCTTATAAGAGTTTCTTTTTATCCAATTTTTTTTTCTTCCCTTCTCTTATTTAGACCTTGTCCTTATAAGGACAAGAAGTCATCTTAAGACTAAGAGATTAGGAATGAAAATTAAGAAGACAAAAAAGAAAGAAAGATAGATACGAAGAGGCAAGGAAGGTGACATAAAGGCTAAAGAAGATCCTTCCCTTTTAATTAAAGTTCTTATTATTAAAATTTTAATTATATAAATTAGAGGTGCTAGTGTCTCGATCAAGTCTCTATGTGGATCAACGTTGGAGAGTGAACACGTGGGCACCTGGTGGAACCCCTGACGGACTGCTACTGACGATCAGGGTCAATTTAGGATTTAGCGATAAGAGGTATGTTCTAATACTTTCTTTTATATTACAAATGCATGTTATATGATTTAATTGCTAATAAGATGGTCCTAGGATTTGGATTTGATTTATATGATTTCATGTTTTTGCTTTGAAATCCATGCTTCCATCCTATACACCATTTCTATTGGCTTCGTGGTTGTCTCTAGATTGAGGTGGAGACTGTTTACACAAAGGAATGGTGATACAAAAGTTTGGAAAGAGGATCTAAGGCTAGTTAGATTTTTTATGATGGATAGTTTTACTGGTGTGTGATCATGAAGGATGTTAGAGATCTGTTCTTGACTTATTTGAAGTCATGGGATCAAGTGGATTCATGATGGATTTTGAGAAGTTTGATGGCAAGAAAAACTTTATCCTATGGCAGCAAAGAGTAAAGGACTTATTGGTTCAACAGAGAATCTACAAGGTCTTGACAAAAGAAAGGCCGAAAAAGATTAGTGTTGAGGATTGGAAAGAGTTGAAAAAAATTACTTTTAGCACAATCTGGATGTGCTTGGTCGATCAAGTTTTGTTCGAGGTTTGCATAGAGACTACGGCAAAAGGGCTCTGGGAGAGACTGAAGAACACATACATGGAGAAGAACATGACGAATAAGCTATGGTTGAAGAAATAGCTGTATAGTCTGAGGATGTCCGAAGGTGGAGATCTTGTTGCACATATCCAAAGGTTCAATTAGGTGTGTTCTGAGGTGATGAGTTTGGATGTGAAGATTGATGTGGAGGATCGGGCATTGCTGCTATTATGTTCTCTCCCAGGTTTGTATGATGGTCTCATAACAACTTTAGTTTATGGAAAGGAGACCCTAAACTATGAAGTGGTTGGTGTGCTTAGATCAAATGAGCAAAGGGAGAAGATCTACAATGGAGATCCTAAGTCTGAGATCTTGGCTATGAACAAAAGATAGGAAAGATCAAAGGAGAAGGCAAGAAAAAAATCCAAAAAGAGATCAAAGTCTCGCGATCAGAAAAAGATGACATTAAAATATTATAAATGTCATCACTCTGAGCACTTGATGAGAGATTGTCCCCTTTTGAGATAAAAAAAAAGGAAGGCCAGCAAGGAAGATGATACAGCTTCTATGAGCAGTGGAGAAGATCTACTAGTTGTATCAGATGGATCCACAGAGTACGATACTATATGGATATTAGATTCAGCATGCTTGCACCACTATACTTCTCATCGAAAATGGTTTGCTACCTACCAGAAGATCGATGGTGGAAGTGTCAGCCTTGGAGATGATCACCCATGAAATGTAGCTAGAATTGACTCTATCAGGGTGAGGATGTACGATAGGATCATTCATACATTATCAAATGTCAGGCATGTATCGGAGCTGAAAAAGAATTTAATTTCTTTGGATTACTTGGAAGAGCAGGATTATGCTTTTAGTAGCCAGGCTGGGAATGAATATCTAAAAATTTTCAAGGAAGCTTTGGTGATGATGAGAGGTAGAAGACTGAGCAACAATCTTTACAGAATGGAAGGCTCAGTGGTAAATGATAGTGTAGAGGTTCTAGCAGTAGCATAGGAGGAACAAATTTTATATCGACTATGGCACTATCAGATGGATCATATGAGTGATCGTGGGCTCAAGAACTAAGTAGAAGAGGTATGATCTCAGCCCTGAAGAAGGAGGGCACAGATCTTTGTGAGCCATGTATCTTTGGCAAACAACATAGGATGAAGTTTGCCAGAAGTATCAAGCACAGCGAGGAAGTGCTGGATTTAGTGCACTCAGATGTATGAGGATCAACTCTTGTATCAGCTAGAGGTAGGGCAAAATACTTTGTTACTTTCATTGATGACTTCTCAAGGAAGGTGTGGGTTTATCTGATCAGAGAAAATTCAGAGGTGTTTGCCCGGTTCAGATCCTGGAGAGCTGAAGTAGAGGAGTCAGGGAGACAAATAAAGTGTCTAAGGTCGGACAATCGAGGAGAGTATACTAGCCTAGAGTTCAAGAGGTACTATAAGAAAAATGGCATCAAATGCCATTACACGGTGTGGATGACTCTCCAAAAGAATGGTGTCATGGAGAGGATGAATCGGACACTGATCGAGAAGGCATGGAGTTTGAGGTTGCAGACATCACTCCTAAAGTTGTTTTGGGGTAATGCTCTATCTTTTTCTTATTTTCTTGTGAACATGTCCCCTCACTATAAGCTGAATGGAGGCATTCTAGAAGAGGTCTGGAGTGGAAAGGTGGAGCTTGGCCATCTGAAAGTCTTCGATTGCATAGCCTATGCACATGTGGAGGGAACTGAGAGGAGCAAATTGGACTCGAAATCTCAAAAGATGACATTCATAGGATATCCACAAGAGTCAAGGGGTACCTACTGTGGGACTCTCAGGCATAGAAGTCAGTGATCAGTAAGGATGTTATCTTTAATGAGAAGAGCATCTTAAAGAGGTCTGGGATAGATGGAATTGGAGAAACAAAGGTGAACAGCGGTGGTCAGTCAGAGAATAATGGCATGCAGGTTACATTCACTTATAGGAGTGTTTCTATTGAGGTGGAGCTGGGCAAAAAAGTATTATCTCAGATTGCAAACAGCAGAGAGGGCTGGTAGTTCAGATAGATGTGTAGGAGCAGCCATAAACATCAGACGGAGATGTGCCAGTGGGAGTGACTTTGTACAAGCCCTAGCATACTATTAGGAGATCGGTCAGATATGGCATTGATGAGGTTATCTCCCATGCACTCATCACTGCTAATGGAGATCCAAAGAATTATGCCGAGACCATGGATGGTGAGGATCATGATTCATGGATGCAAGCCATGATGGAGGAGATGGAATCACTTGAGAAGAATCTGACATGGCAATTTGTGGATCTTCTAGAGGGTGCTCGACCTATTGGCTCAAAGTAGGTGTTCATAAAGAAAGAAGCACCTTCAGAACAAGGTGGAGTCAGATTCAAAGCAAGATTGGTTGCAAAGGGATACTCACAAAGGGAAAGAATTAGCTACATAGAAATTTTCTCTCCTATGGTGTATCATACATCTATTCGAGTTTTGCTGTCACTGGTGGCACAGCATAATATGGAATTAGAATAAATGGACGTGAAGACGGCCTTCCTTCTTGAAACTTTAGAGGAAAGAATCTACATGAAGCAGCCAGATGGTTTCATGGAGATGGGATAGAAAGAAAAGGTGTGTTTACATAGAAAGTCTTTCTATGGCTTGAAACAATCCCCTCGTCAGTGGTATCGAAGGTTTGATAGCTTTTTCTTGAGCCTGGGTTTTAGCAAATGTGAACATGATTGTTGTATCTACGTCAAGAATGTAGATGAGGAGGATGTCCTATACCTATTATTGTATGTAGATGATATGCTTATAGCCAGTAGAAGCATGGATGCTATGAAAAGATTAAAAAGGATATTATCATCTGAATTTGAGATGAAAGATTTGGATCCAGCTAAGAAAATCCTTGGAATGGAGATTTACAGAGATAGGTGCAAAGGAATGCTCTATTTATCACAAGGAAACTATGTCCAGAAGATTCTAAAGAGATTTGGAATGAAGAAGGCCAAACCTACAGAGATGTCATTGCTGAGCCATATGTCTCTATCTAAGTTACAGTAGCTCCAGTAAGAAGAGGAGAGAGAGTACATGGAATGAGTTCCTTACATAAATGTTGTAGGTAGTGTGATGTACACTATGGTGTGCTGTAGACCAGATATAGCACATGCTGTGAGTATGGTTAGTAGATACATGGCTAACCCTCGGAAGGAATATTGGAAAGCATTGAAATAGATATTGAGATATCTACATGGAATAAGGAATTATGGTTTTATATTTGGTGGGCAGCCGGAAGGATTTGGAGAATAATCTATGAAGATGTGTGAAGGTTCAGATCCTCTGGAAGGATTTGTTGATGCAAATTATGATGGTGATCTTGATACAAGGAGGTCTACTACTGGATACCACTTCTGCATATATGGTGGATCGGTGTCTTGGAGATTAATCCTTAAGCCAATCACGGCCTTATCTACCATAGAGATCAAGTATATTGGGATAATGGAGTCTGCAAAAAAAGCCCTTTGGCTTAGAAGGCTGATTGATGAGTTGGGGGTGGAGCAGAGCAAGGTTACACTACTCAGTGATAGTCAGAGTGCCCTATTATTGGCATAGAATCCAGTCTATCATGCACACACAAAGCATATAGATGTGAGGTACCACAAGATCAGAGAGCTAGTGGAGGAAGGTGAAGTGAAACTGATGAAGGTCCATACCAAGGAGAATCAGTCAGATGCACTCACGAAGGTACTCTCCAGAGATTGCTTTCAGAGATGTGTGGCATGAATGGATCTATTAAGAAGAGATGAGTTCACAAGAACTTGGAAGCACCAAGGTGAAGAATGTGAGCTCAGAAGTGGCACTCCCAAGTCTTGGAAACATGAGAAAATAGATCATGGAAAGGTGGGAGCGAGCCAGAAGAAGAATCAATCTCAATAGTAAAGTTTAGAAACTAGGTCGGCTCACTCTGAGACTGAGCCAGCTCAGTTGGAAATTGGGTCGGCTAGATCTCAAAAAAAAATTCAGATAGAAAGTAGCATTTTTGGGCTATTGGCACGATACACAATTGGGTCGGCTCAATCTGGGACTAAGCCGACCCAATCATAGGTTAGCCGACTCAGTCCGAAATTGGGCCGGCTCAGTTTTTGTGGGTTATTATTTTTTGTATGTGGGTTGTTTGGATTTGAAAAGTTTTTCTATGAACATGGGCTTAACCCTTTATAAAGTATATATACTAAAAATAGGTCAAGATTGTAAGTGCATTGAAATATACTGAATAAAAGCTCTTTTCTTTTGAAAATCTCTTCTTTTCTTCTTTTCTATTCCTTGATTTATTTGATCGTGCTTCCACAGAAATCTCTAAGAAATACTTCCTTGTTGCTTGGCTAATCACCAGTGGCCACGCCGATCCATATGGAAAGAGTGCATATTCCCAACATCACCTTCGCATGGGTTGAGAACATCATTGCCAATTCTATGTAGTCCTTTATTACTTAGAGCTGCATAATGCATCTGGCCTATGGTTAATCAAATCAGAGGTTTGAACCTAAGCCGGTAGCATAGGAATCTGTTGGTGCAAAATTTGGTTGCCATTGAAGAAGTGCTGGAGTCGAAGAAGATGAGGTCGCCGTCGGTGATCTGTAAAACAAGTCTCATCTAGAGCCTAGGATGGTGGCTTCGATAAGACCCTCCGACGGTCAAGTTAGCTTTTTTGGTCAATAGAAATGGAGTGCTCAGTCAAGAAAGTTGTAGAGTTTCTAGAAGAGAAAAAAGAGCCTCAGAAAAATGTATATGGAGGATTTCTTTTATAGACAAAGCCTGTAACAAACTGATAGTGATAGCCATAACTGTCAAGTAGTGGGCCACTCGGGGCCACTTAGAGTTTGTTATGGAAGATAGCATTTATTATCATGAGATGCCAGTCCGTTTGAGATTTGATAGTCAAAGTTTGGAGGGATAGGCATTGGTTAGTGATGACCTTTGAGCTATATCCATTCTAGAGGAGTTTGGACTCCTCTAAGATAGTCCGAGTGTGGGTCGGTTCATGCCATGTACGAGACCGGACTCATGCGAAGACCTTTCTGGAAGACTGTAGGGAGTTTAGCTGCTTAAGGAGTCTGGAAGGAGATTGGTTACTGAAGGAATCTGGGAGGAGTTCGGCCGTTGGTGGAGTCCGGAAGGAGATCGATCACTAGAGAAGTCCGAGAGGAGTTCGACTGTTGGAAAAAGAATTTTTGATCAAAATTCTTCTATGATTATTAGTTATATTAGACTAAGCATCAGACTGGACTTCGGTGGGAGTGGGGTTTATCCCCAACAGTAGTCCTCCTACTTTCAAGTTCAAAATTTGAAGGGAGGAAAAAAGCTGACGGTCGAAGTCCGATCCTGGGTTCCCGTGCTTATCAGGATGAGACGTTTTTGTGTTTACCGTGCTGGCATCGAAACTTTCTAAGTCTGAAATGAGTCCAAAAAGATGGCCTTTCGAATCTCCCACCAAAACTCTACCATAGGTACGGTGCCATAAAGACTCCATCCGTCACCACTCTTCTATCATGATGAGTGGGACATGCAGCGCACGTAGATCGATCGAAGTCGATCTACAATCATAACTACTTCGGATTGCCTTTAGCTATTTAAAGCCTTATCCTATTCTTTGAAAGTCATCCCTGCTCGAGTCTTCTTCTTCCGTCGGTCCCTATCACCTTCTTCCCATGGGTCTCATCCTTCTCTCATCTTCTTGAGCTTCGAACATCCTTTCAATTGATCCTCATCGCATCCATCATCCTTTCATCCTCCTTGGATAGTTTAGGTTAGTTTTCTAATCCTTCTCTTAGGTTATTCGTGCTTATCATTTTTGGCTCCATGCCTTCCTGATTTTTTTTTTTTTTAGGGGGGGGGGTTTCTTGGGGTTCATCTCGATCCAAATGTCTTCTGAAACCTTCTACTCCATCGTTTCATGGGGCTCGTCCAGACTAACCTTCTTTGATTTTGTACCCCGACCGAGGTAAAACCTAGCAACATGTCCCACTCATCTTTTGCTCCAGACACCATACTGTTCATCCTTACCTCGGATGATCTTTTTCTGATCCGAATCCAATATGGAATTCCTCTAGAATATGACCTTGAACTCCCCAGCTCTGATGATTGGGTCAGTTCTCCTCCGACCAACCAGTTTTGTTTGTACTTAGAAGCTTTGTGCGTCAGGCTTAGACTCCCGCTGCCCCCATTCATAGTCACCCTCTTTTGATTTTTAAACATCCCCTTCGCATCTATCATTCTGAACTTCTTTTGATTCGTCATAGGTTTTCTCTTCCTCTATCGATTGATCGAAGTCCAGCCGATCATTTTGCTTTTTAGAAATTTCTATACCTTTAAGCACCATCCTTCTGCAAAGGATTGATGGTACTTTTCCCCCCAGGTCGGTAAGAAGGGGTTATTGAAAGGTGCCCCTTCTTTCGTTCACAACTGGAAGGAAAAGTACTTTTTCGTATATTGCCCGATCTTGTCATTAGGTCTTCTTTCATGGGATTATAATAGAGTGTCAGTTCGTCGAGCTCCTAGCTTAGACGAAGCCGACCTTGATTCCTTTAATAAACTCAAGATATACCAAGCTCCTCCTCTTTCCGATCTTTTAAAGGAATAGATCTTGTTCAACCTAGGTTTGAGTCCCCATGATCCTGCTGGTACATCTTTTGATTTTCGAATCCACACGATTTCGCACACGTGTATTACTATTGACCGCTCTTTCTTTTCCTGCTATAGAAATGGATGCACAAGCCGCTAAGATGCTTATCAAAGAGCTCTTCACCAAGAAGAGAAAGGGGAAGGTGCAAGAAGATGGCTCAAAGAAGGCGAAGGTTGGTGTTTCCAGCTCCGGAGTCCCCGCCCCCACTGCCACTACATCCAAGGTCATCGTCGATGCCGAGATTGCCCCAACTATCGAGGTTGACACTGCTAGGATGAGCCCGGTGCCTTCCATGCCCTCAGGTCCCTCCAGCAGGGATTGAGTTTTGAAGCTCCCTGTTAGGAAAGGGACAGGAGAGGGAAGGAAAAAAAAAGCCATTGTGAAGACGTCCTGCAAGGCTCGCTTAGGTGGATCGGATGGCAATGATAATGAATGAGGGGAGGATTCCTTCAACAACCTAAAGATCATCTGGGATCTTGCCAACAGGTTTGCCATGCCCGAGATGGTAGACCAGATGGCCGATCTGGACCCATGGTAGCTCATCTAGAGTTCTCTCAGAACCATCCTCAAGGTGATTGCTCCATTGCTCGACTCTTTCTTTTCTCTCCTTCTTCTTTTCTCTTTTTTTTCTTCTTTTTTTTAACATCAATCATTTGTTGTAGTCGGATCACCAGACGCTTGCTTACATCAAGAGGGCACATCATCAGGAGGTGGAGGCACAGAAGACCCAGGAGGACCTTCGAGCTGAGGTCCACCATCTTCAAGAGAGGGTCGACGAGGTCGAGCATCTTGCCGAGGAGAAGGTGGCGGATATTGAAAGTCTTTAGGATGTGCTCCATGAGGAGGAGTTTGCCTCGATCAAACTGAAGGCTGCACTGGCCCTGGAGGAGGAGAGGAGGAAGGAAGCCAAAAATAGGATCGTCGAACTGGAGATCCAAATGGTGAAGTCAATCTTGGAGGCAATGACCTGAGTCATGGAAGAGTTCAAGACCTCTCCCAAGATACGGAACCTGAATGTCAAGTTCGGCCAGGAAGCGTTTATCAAGGGTTTTGAGCTCTGCGAAGATAGGATAGCCCAAAGGTTCTCTGAGCTCGACCTCAGCTTTCTGGAGGAGGAAGAAGATGACATGGAGGCGGGACCATCTAATGCTGTAGTTGACCTTTTCTTTGATGAGCTTGCTTCTGGTTCGTCTGAACCTACCGTAGAGGTGCCCAAGCCAGTTCGAAAACCTGAGGTGGGCGAGAGTGATCCAGCTCCACCCTCCGAGGTTGAGATCCTCGAGTAGTTATACTCTTTTTTTTCTGTGTCTTGTACTCAAATGTTTTGATTAAATGAAGTGAAATTTTTTTTTTCATATCCTTGAGCACTTTTTGTATCTCGAATATAGTCTCCCACCAATGCTGACCCACTACCTCAGGGGCTTCTAATAAAGCTCTTGATAAAGAACCTAAGGAAGGAAGTTCATCTTTTGAGGAAGAAGTTGAAGAACATGGAGGACAACCTTCGAGCCTCACGAAAGAATGCTTTTGAGGTGACCAACGAGGTCACTCACCTCCAAGGCTTGCATATGAAGGAAGCAGTGAGCTTCAGTATTCGAAAGGATAGCTTCGAGAAGGAGATCGCCAAACTCAAAAAAAAATGCCAGCAACAAGTCCTGATCACTACTAGCAAAGATCAGCTCTATTGAAGCCAACCTGAAGGATGCCAGAGAAAAGATCCATCTTCTAAAAGGGAGCTCGCTGTGGTCTATCGATAAGGCTTGGTATGACTCAGACTGGTTAATAAAATTTTTCTAGCTTCAAAAGCAGCTGCAAGATACTGACTAGCATAATAGCTTTCGAGTGACCTAGGCGAAGAAGATGTCCAGGCTTAAAGGTAAGCTCAAGATTGCCAAAGATGAGGTAACTCATCTTTGGAAGTGACTGCACAATAACCGAAGAGCCAGCATGAGTGGTGAGTCAGAGGAGATGGCCTCCTTGAAGAGGACTATTGGTGAGCTTTTAGAGGTGGTTGGAGCAGAGCAAGTCGAGGTTCAATGGCTGAAGCTTCAGCTCGCCTGTGAACATCGGGCTGTCGAGGATGTGGAGGCTGAGTCTGAAGTTTTGAGAAGACAACGGCGAGAGCTCGAGGGTAAGTTTCAGCTCGCCAATGAAATGTATGTAGATGGTCTCTTCGAGAAGAAGGAACTTGAGGAGGAGATCCTTAGGCTAAAGCAGGCCTTGGTGATGGCCGGAGCCAACAGCCTGAAGTCCAAAGAATCTGGTTTGCCTTAAAGCTTCGGCCTCTTCCCCCTCTTTTTTTCTTTCTTTTAGTGTAAGCAGCCTTGTTGGCCTATGCTTTGCTTATAATGAACTCATTTTTGTAATGAAATAATACATTTTTTGCTATTTTTGTTTCACGTGAATCTGATATCTATTTGCAGCCTTACCTTCTTTACCTCATTTTTTCTTTCTCTATCATTTTGTTATGAAATGCTTGTTGCAGATGCCGAGCTCATTGTGGATGTCGGGCTTGTTGTGGACGTCGAACTAGGACCTCTCTTGCAAATTAGGATAAGATTCTGCCTTTTGCATTTGACGTAGTCAGATCTTCATGGAAAAATATGTGTAATGATTCTCTATCAAGCTTCTTCCTTCTCCACATCTTCGGTCTACGAGGTTCTGACTTTCGCTCATGTTAGGATGAGGCTTTTCTTTTATTCTTAACATAGCTAACGGGGGTGCGTTAGGGTTGTCGATAGGGTCTTTCCCTCCATCGTATTTTATATCAACGAGGTCGTTGGCTTTGCTCACATTAGGATGAGGTTCTCCTCCTATTCCTAACATAGCTTGTGGGGGTGCATTTTGGGCCTTTAGCAGGGCCTCTCCCCCCATCCCATCTTAAGTGAATGAGGTCTTTGACTTTGCTCATATTAGGATGAGATTCTCCTCCTATTTCTAATGGGCTATAGGGGCACATTAGGACCATTGTCAGGGCCTCTCCCTCTATCCCATCTTAAGTGGATGAGGTCTTCGACTTTGCTTATGTTTGGATGAGATTCTCCTCCTTTTCCTAACGAGCTATAGGAGCACATTAGGGCCATTGTCAGGACCTCTCCCCCCATCCCATCTCAAGTGGATGAGGTCTTCGATTTTGCTAATGTTAGGTTCCTAACGGGCTGTAGGGGCACATTAGGGTCGTTGTTAGGACCTCTTCCCTCATCTCGTCTAAAATGAACAAGGTCTTTGACTTTGCTCACATTAGGATGAGGTTCTCCTTCTATTTTTAATGGACTGTAGGAGCACATTAGGGCCATTGTCAGGGCCTCTCCCCTCATCTCATTTAAAATGAACGAGGCCTTCGACTTTGCTCATGTTAGGATGAGGTTCTCCTCCTATTCCTAACGGACTGTAGGGGCACATTAGGACCGTTGTCAGGGCCTCTCCCTTCATCTCATCTAAAATGAATGAGGCATTCGATTTTGCTCACATTAGGACAAGATTCTCCTCCTATTTCTAACGGGCTATATTTATCGTGAGATCAAGTTCAGGGGGTAGTCCCCCTTTATCACAGGTATACAACAAAGATTAGGGTGTTGAAGTAGGAAGATTTTATTATAATCAAATCATTGGTAATACTTTCATAAATTTTTTGAATTTCATGGTCGAGGTAGGTCTCTCCTCCTCGAGTTCTTTCAAGTAGTATGTCCTGAGTCGAACGACCTTCGTGACCTCATAGGATCCTTTTCAATTTGGGGCAAGCTTCTCCTAGCTCTGAGACTGAGAGATGGTGGCTCACCAAAGCACTAAGTCTCCCACTCTAAACATTTTATCTCTGACTCTGGAGTTATAGTATCGGGCCATCCTTCGCCTCTAAGCTGCTATCCGAACTTGGGCTTCCTCTCTTTTTTTTTCTTGTAGATCGAGGTTGGCTCTAAGGTCCTATGGATTATGCTGTTCATTAAAAGCCACAACCCATACCGATGAAAGTTTAAGTTCGATCGGAATGACTGCCTCTATTCTAAAAGCTAAGGCGAATGGTGTTTCTCTAGTCGGTAGCCTTTGGGTAGTGCGGTATACCCACAGAATATGATAGAATTCATCCGCCTAGGCCCCTCTTGCTCTTTCGAGTCTTATCTTGATGCCTTGCAATAGGGTTCGATTGGTCACTTTAGCTTCCTCATTTGCCTATGGATGAGCTACCGACATAAAGTGATGGAAGATGTTTAGATCTTCACAGAACTCAGCAAACCTCATCCCAGCGAACTATCATCTGTTATCTATTATGAGAGTTCGGGGCAGACCAAACTGACAGACGATTGATTTTCAGACGAAGTTTCGTACCTTGGCCTCAGTAATTTTTTCTAGTAGTTTGGCTTCGATCCATTTGGTGAAGTAGTTAATCGCAACCAGAAGGAACTTCCATTGTCTGGTCGCCATTAGGAAAGGACCAAGTATATTTATTTCCTACTGTACAAATGGCTAAGGTGTGCTTAGTGGAGTAAGCTCGGAGGCCGGTTGTCTTTGTATATTTGTATTTCTCTGACAGCGGTCATATTTCTTGACATACTCAATAAAATCGTGGTACAAGGTCGGCCCATAGTATCCTTGCCAAAGTAGTCTTTATGATAGAGATCTGGCTCCTACATGACTTCCATAAATTCTCTCGTGCACTTTCCATAATATGAAGTCGGCCTCTAAAGGTTGGAGACATCTTAACAGCAGTAGCGAATATGACCTTTGATATAATTTATCCTCATACAAAACATACCGAGAGGCTTGATTTTTGAGTTTTTGAGCTTCTTTCGGATCATGAGGAAGAACTCCCTCTTTGAGATAGGCAACTAACGGGTCAACCCATCTCGGCTCGAGCTCCGTCTGCATAACAAGCTATGATTCCTCTGAGCTTGGGCACTTACGAGTTTTAAAAAATATTTATTTGGATAGTTCGGCTGGGACTAAAGTGGCCAATTTAAAGAGGAGGTCAACTCTTATATTTTCTGCCCTCAGAATCTATTGAATGTCAAAACTATCGAAGGTCAGAGTCAAATCCTTAACCTTCTCAAGATATTTCATCATACTTTTCTCTCGTGCTTCATAGTTGTTACTAACTTGGTCGACCACTAATTAAAAATCACCGTAGACTTGAAGCCGATCTACTTCTAACTCTCTTGCTATTTTTAACTCAACGATCAGTGCTTCATATTCAACCTCATTATTAGTTGCCAAAAATTTGAAGCATAGCGCGTATTCGACGATGACTCCCTCGGGATTGACTAAGATCAGTCCCACGCCTGCTCTAGTGAAGTTGGATAAACCATCCATATACAGTATCCAAAAATCTTCAAAATGGTTGGCACTCTCTTCGAGGTGGCTCGATTGCAACCATGGCATGCCGGTCTCATCCTATTCAAGCTTTGCTTCATCTAAAATGGTATATTCTGCTACAAAATCTATCAATATCTAAGCTTTGATTGATGATCGGGGTTGATAGTTAATGTCAAACTCCATTAGCTCGATTGTCCATTTCATGATTTTTCCAAAAGCATCCGTTCGATAAAGGACTACTTTTATTGGTTGATCCGTGAGGACCATTATGGTGTGTCCCTAAAAATAAGGTCGAAGTCTTCTGACAGTGATTAGAAGAGAGTAAGTCAATTTTTTTAACTTAGAGTACTTGATCTCTGCATCCCTCAGGACCCAGCTTACGTAGTAGACTGGTCACTGCATCTTCACTTCCTCCTTGATCAGGACTGCTGCCAAGGTCGTCGGGGAGGTTGCTAGGTACAAGAATAATTCTTCTCTAGGTTCAGGCTTAGCTAGCAGTGAGGGTGAGTTGAGGGAATTTTTGAGCTCCTCAAATGCCTGTTGGCACTCCGTCATCTAGTAAAAGTTCTTCGGTTGCTTGAGAACTTGGAAGAAGGGCATGCATCGCTCAGCTGATCTCGAGATGAAGCAATTTAGGGATGCCACTTTTTCAGTTGGGTGCTAAACTTTTTTGATTATTTTTGGAGCAATCATCTTCTGAATAGCTCAAATTTTCTTTGGATTTGCTTCGATCTCACGTCTTGACACAATAAACCTCAAAAACTTCTCCGAGGTCACACCAAAGGTACACTTAGTTAGGTACAACTTCATTTTGTACTTTTTAAGAGCATTGAAGGTCTTTTTGAGGTCGATGATGTGGTTTAGTGAAGCTTGACTTTTGACGAGCATGTCATCCACATATACCTTCACGTTGCGGCCAATCTACTCCTTGAAGATCTTGTTGACCAAGCATTGGTACATTGCCCCTGCATTCTTGAGTCCAAAAGACATAATCCTATAATAGTAAAGATCACGATCAGTAACAAAAGCAGTTTTTTCCTCATCCTCCAATGCCATCTGTATTTGGTTATAGTCAAAAAAGACATCCATGAAGGTGAGGAGCTCGTGGCCCGAGGTTATGTCTACCAGTCGATCAATCTTGAGTAGAGGATTGATAGGAACGTAATATTGTCGTTAAGACATCGTGTTTATTAATTTAATCTGACTACTTAAAATAATTAAAAATATATAGATAGCAGTGAGTCAAATCGAATCCATAGGAAAGGTAGTATTTTTAGATTTGAAATCTTTGATTGTTTAAAAAAAAAAGTAAAGAATTTGAAAATAGAGTTTGAAGTCAGAAATTAAAAATTAAAATTGCAATGTAGAAATTAAATTATGCAGAAAAGTAAACTTGGTACTAAGATCTACTAGTTAGATCTTAGCATCTACTTGCAGAAAAATAAAAAGTAATAATTAAAATATAGAAATTAAATTATAATAAAAATAAAGAGCATAAAATTAAAGAACATAAAAATAAATATTATATTAATTAAAATTTTATAATTTAAATGCATAAAAAAAAGAAAAAATTAAAACAGGCTGATCTCTGATCTTGGATCGGCATTGGCAGAAAGATGGTGTAGAAGCCCAGCTCTTCTTCTCAGCACCCATTGCTTCAAAGCCTCTGATCCAAAACATGGCTCTACCCTATACCAAAGCTTCACCTTGATCGAAGACGTCAATTTATAGAGGCCTGGGGTCCTTTTTATAAAGCTAGGAGAGCTGGAGAGTTTTCTTCTAGACAATGTAGGACTAAGGAGCTCTTTGATTATCAAAGTATAAAGAAATCCAAGTAAAAATTAGATTAAAAGGAGTCCTAGATGAAGTCTATTGCTTTGGATGAAATTTGGCCATTGATAGGAATCCCACAGACCAAAAATCATCAAAATCAGATGTGTATCAGCCCAGATCAGGTCGGATTAAATTTTGGCCATCCGATCGGATGTTGATAGAAGAAATCTAGCCATTGATCATGCATTGGGAGTCCTGATCACCGTTAGGAGTATTTTGGATCGTCGAATCATCCCCTGGATCGAGCGCTATCATTGGATGGCGATCCGCATGAAGTCTGAAGCTAAAAAGCTTCTCCACCATCTGATCTTGACCGTAAGCTACCAGAGCCATCCGATCACACCTTTACTATTGCCATGGACCACATGGACCGACTGCACCATATACCGCAACCAATCAGCGCTCGCTGCTTTGATACAAAATTACCTTTTTACCTTATAGACCATGATGGATTTTTTGTGAACCCTTTGAGGGTCTAGGTCCACCATGTGTCGCTTTGTGATTCACCAGTTTCTGCTGAGCTGGCGGTTCATGCCTAGATCGTGGATCGATTGATGGCTTCCATAGCTGAGTCGACTTTGATGGCTTGGCTTGTAGAGCCGGCTGAGCCATTTTTTTTAATTTAATTTTTTTCTTTTATCTCTAGAAATTCATATCTCCATTTTAGCTCTATTTTGCTCAAAACTTGTTTTGTTATGATAAAAAAAATAAGCTCTTTCTATTGATTATAAAATTTTATTTTTAAATTTTTATTATTTTTTAATTAATTTTTTAATTAATAAAAATATAAATTTCTTAAAAATTATATATAAATTAATCATTAATTTTTAAAAATTAATATGAATTAATTGATAAATTAATACTTTTATTGATGAATTTTTGGTACTTATCACACTTTCCAACTTAAACTTTGCTCAACCTCGAGTAAAGAAAGAATTTAGTTTTAAATATCTTTTAACTTTAGAGTTTTGAATTTTACCTAAGCAGTTTTGAAAATGGCCACTGATATTTAGTAGAGCTTAAGTAAGATATATTATTGGGATATTAATACTTATCAATAAAAAAATTAAGTAAAGAACATTAAATTTTTCTAATTTTTTTCTAAATTATCCCACCTTTATCTCTGATTTATCTAACTTTCATATAGACAAGTGTATTGCTACTTTTGCTCTTCATTTATTGATTTTTATTTTCACATTGTCCACTTTTTTATGTGAATATCACTGCTTAGGCAACGGGACCCGATTACTCGGTGGAAATTTTTTTTTTTTTTTAACATTGTACTACTATTGAGTGTCTTAACCTATTAAGCTTTCTATTTGATCCATGTAGCGAGTCTTGGGCCAATGACTCCAAAACCAATTGGCTTCAGGGCACTAGGTATAGAATACCCCTCGAACTTACTAGCTCGAATCAAGCAGGCTACGAGTTAAGACTAGCTTTATAACGAGCTTGTTTGCCCTTTCCATCTTTTGACATGAAACTCAATGCTTGCTTATGCAAAGAGGCCCAGTTACTCAGTGAGAAGTACTTGAAAACTATTTTATTTAATTTTTTATATAAAAAACTATTTTATTTAATTTTTTATATGAAGAAATGTATAGTTACCCTATACAAGCCTATAAAAAGTAGACTTTTCTTTGATGCTAGTAAAAAAAAAAATTCTCCAAGAAAATTTTTTTATGTTCTGAACTTAATTCTTTGTTGAATTTTTTTAATACTTGATTCCTCAATATCTCATAGATTCTCTATTCTATGCATCAATTTTTTTTTGAAAATGCTTAGTTTAATTTGATTCTTAAGCATAATCAGATGTCTAAATACTAAATACTAATTTTTTTGAGGACTTAAAATTTTAAATTTTTTATTTTTCTTTCCTCCAACTTAATCGATATTATTCTCAATGGAGAAGAAAAAATAAAGAATATAATAAAGAACATGAAAGAATACACCTGACTATATTTTTGGTCCAGCACATGCCTTTAAAAGTTTAAGCTCTTCCTCCAGCTTATTCAAATTATCCTAAAAAAATCAACTAAAAAGATAATTAAACTAAAGAAAACTAAATATTGAATTGTCTTCCAACAAGCGCTAGGTTTACCATCTTCAGTCAGACACAATGCAGCTTACTATCCTGTATCAAATATTGAATTGATAAATTCCAATAGTTTTGGATTGCCAATCTCAGAAAGATAATTTCTTATCCCTTTATTGATATAATCATTGTTAATTTTAGGAACATAATTTGTGATCCTATTCTTAGACCCATGTTTATTAAGAATTTCTCCTATTTATTCTTCTAAAATGCTCATGAATTAAGTTTTTATATTAGAAGTTAAGTTTGATGTGATGGATATTGGAACGATGACTAAAGGTAATTTTAATTTTAGAGATAAATTAATATGATCTTGCTTAAAAAACTTCATTGATACTTCATTACATGCCTCTTGATTTTCGTAAGAAGAACTAGCTTCTAAGGTTGAAGGGAATAGGACATTAGGTTTATAAGTCTTAGATAAATCATGTATTCTTTTTTTCTCTTTTCTTATCTCATTTAAACTAAAACTAGCATCAGTACTAATTTCTGGCTCAGGTTCTTCTATGTGGTTAGTCTCAGTACTAATTTGTTTCTCTAAATTTTTATTTTGGCTAGCATCAGTACTAGCTTCTCTCACCTGATCTTGGTATGGGTCCATAAGAATCCTATAGCTTTTAAGTTTAGAAATTACTTTGGCATTCTCAGATTGGGGATTCTTAAGTGAGACATTAAATTGATAACTTGATCCAGGTGGTTGGTGGACAATAGGTGGGTTGTTTGAAATTGGTAGGCTCGATAGTTGATCTAATTCTCTCCTCGTGTTAGACTCAACTAATTATCCTATTTGAACTTCTAGTCTGACGATAGATTGCTATTGAGTCAGAATCAATTATTGAACTTGGTTAAATTTATCGTTAGCTAGATTGGTCTGTTGAGAAGGTGGGTATGAGGCCTGATTATGATGTGGTGGCTAGAAAGGCTTACTAAGCTGACCTCTGTTATAAGCATAGTTCTGGTATTGAGATCTATTCTGATAATTTTGCACAGATGGAGTTTGGGTCTGAGCCTGAGTCTATTATGATTTCCAAGAAAAATCGGGATGGTTTCACCAACCAGAGTTATATGAATTTAAAAATGGATCATTAACCAGCCTAGAGTAGCCTTTAGCAGCTTGGACTTGTTCTTGGATAAAAGGTGAAAATTGTGCAGTCATAGGACGTTCACTCATATGATGGGTTGGGCTAGCACAGATTGAATAAAGCTCCTAATAATTAGAAGATGATGTGAATTATGCAGAAGATTGTTGACCTAGGGTTAGGACTTGATCTAATTTCTGAGAAAGAAGGTCCACTTTATTTATCAAATTTGAATTAGTCTTAGGACTAGATTCTAGATGTTTAAATTCATGGATCCCTGCCTAGGTTTGGTAGAAAGATAACAAAGCATGGTTAATTAAGTTTTCACTCAGGATTTTAAATAAGGTATAGGCTTCATCCTCACTCTTGTTCATGAATGCACCTCCACATGATGCATCTACCATCTGTCTGTATTGGTCTCCTAAACCCTCATAGAAAGCTTGAACTATTTGCCACTTAGACAGACCATGATGTGGGCATTTTCTAAGAAGTTTCTTAAGTCTCTCCCATGACTCGTGAATTTGTTTCCCTGAAAGCTGAGCAAATCCAGTGATAGCTCGCCTCATAGTATTGGTTCGGCCTATGTGGTAAATTTTTTTAAGAAATTTACTTTGCAAGTTAGCCCAAGTTTTAATTGGTCTCCCTATTATGCCAAGCCAATACTTGGTTGTGTCTTTTAATGATAAGAAAAATAAAATTAGTCTGAGGGCATCATTAGTTAAATTTTGAATTCTCATCGTAGAGTAGATTTCTAAGAATTCATCCAGATGTTTATAAGGATCTTCATTGGTGTTCCTATAGAAAGATGGAAGCATCTGGATTATGGTCGGCTTGATCTCATAGTGGGTAGCATGAATTTTAGGTAATTGGATACAAGTCGATGGATTATAGGTGGAGAGAATAAAGTATTCCTTCATCTACTTAGGTGGTTTTCTAAAATTTTCAGCCATTTAGTTATTGGATTTAATACAATTCAGCCTTTTAACTTTATGGTTGGATTCAACTAGATCAGGTAAAGTAATTTTCTATCATGCATGCACTAGTGCAACCCTAACGTGTGGTTCAAAAAAATTTTAGAATTTTTTTAATATTTTTTTAATATTTTATTATATTAAAAATTATTTTTTTATTTTATTTATTAATTTTAATTTAATTTAATTTAATTTAATTATTATTTTTAATATTTTTTTATTTAGTTTAATTTAATATTTATTTTATTTTATTTTATTTTATTTTTAGAGGAGAAAGAAAAAGAAAGAAAGAAAAGTTTTAAAGAAGAGGTCCTAAGGAGTCCTAAAACTAAGAAGAGAGAGAAGAATTAGGTTTAATTAGGTTTAATATTGGTTAGCAATCAAGTTGGTCAATCAATCCTGACTAAGGATTATCCTAGATGTAGATAGCTCCTAACTGCCAAGATCACCTTCAAGCCCTCTAAGTGTAGGATCAGCCAATCAACTGGTCAGGTAAGTATAAGATCGATGGGAGTCCCCTCGTTACTTGCCTTAGACACCAATTGTGCTTGATCCGGTAAGTGAATGGAACCAATTAGAAACCATCTTTCTTTAAGTTCAGTCCTCCCTGAACCACTTTCCTAGACATCAGTCAAATTAACTAACCCTAATCTAGTTCAACTCTTAGGGTTCCTTGTCCTATTGAGCTTGAGTTTCTAGGGCTGATGTCTAATTGATTTTAAAACTAAAGGCTTAGGTCATTGTAGGATGCTGGTTAGTTGTTTGTGGGCCAACGAAGGATGATCAAATCTCTACCTTATCTTGTTTAATTAGGTGTTGCCCTTAATTTAATTTAAAGATGCATATGTACAATCACTTTCAACGAGGGATTCTATGCAACTAAAGTAGATGCATGAAGTTGATTAAACTTAAGAGCTTATCTTATCTCTAGCGATCACCAAATAAAAATAAAACTAATATATTGCATGCTCTAAGCAGTTAGAATTTCTAATATTATCATGAGATTTTTAATTAATTTTTAGTGGATATTTTTTAAATTAATTTAAAAATAAAATAAATAAATAAATAAAATAAAAAGAAAAGAGGACTAAGATTAGGATTGATCTCACCAAGCAAAACAAAATGATTTATTCTTTTTATTCTTTAACCTCTTTTTTTGTAAAATAAAAAAAAGTTAGCAAGCAATATTTATAAGAAAATAAAAATTTTATATATAATTTATTTATAGAAAAATTAAAGAGATCAAAAATTTAATATCCGTGCCTTCTACGACAACGGCGCCAAAAACTTAATAAGATCATGATTGCTGAAATTATTTTTAATATATTAAAATAAATAAAAAAATTAAAAATAGTTCTCCACCAATGGTATCAAAAACTTAATAAGAGTGCGATGTTGTTGTTAAGACACCATGTTTATCAGTTTAATCCGACTTCTTAAAATAATTAAAAATACATAGATAGTAGTGAGTCAGACTGAATCCATAGGAAAGATAGTGAGTCAGATTTAAAATCTTTGATTTTTTTTTAAAAAAAAAATTAAAAATAGAGTTTGAAGTTAAAAATTAAAAATTAAAATTATAAAGTGGAAATTAAATTATGCAAAAAAGTAAACTTGGTACTAAGATCTACTAGCTAGATCTTAGCATCTACTTATAGAAAAATAAAAAGTAATAATTAAAATATAGAAATTAAATTATAATAAAAATAAAGAGCATAAAATTAAAGAACATAAAATTAAATATTGTATTAATTAAAATTTTATAATTTAAATACATAGAAAAAAGAAAAAAATTAAAATAGGCTGATCTCTGATCTTGGATCGGCATTGGCAGAATGATGGTGTAGAAGCCCAGCTCTTCTTCTTAGCACCCGTTGCTTTGAAGCTTCTGATCCAAAACATGGCTCTACCCTATACCAAAGCTTCTTCTTGATCGAAGACATCGATTTCTAGAGGCCTTGGGTCCTTTTTATAGAGCTAGGAGGGCTGGAGAGTTTTCTTCTAGGCAATATGAGACTAAGGAGCTCTTTGATCATCAAAATATAGAGAAATCTGAGTAAAAATTGGATTAAAAGAAGTCTTGGATGAATTCTATTGCTCTAGATAAATCTGGCTGTTGATAAGAATCCAACGGACAAAAAATCATCAAAATCGAATGTATATCAGCCCAGATTAGGTCGGATTAAATTCTGACCATTCGATCGCACGTTGATGGAGGAAATCTGACCACTGATCGTGTGTTGGGAGTCCTGATCACCATCAGAAGCATTCTGGACTGTTGGATCATCCCCTGGATTGAGCGCTACCATTAGATGGCGATCCGCATGAAGTCTGAAGCTAAAAAATTCCTCCATCGTCTGATCTTGATTGCAAGCTACCAGAGCCATCCGATTGCACCTTTACTATTGCCATGGACTGCATGGACCGGCTACACGATACACCACAACCAATCAGCACTCACTGCTTTGATGCGAAATTACCTTTTTAACCTGTAGACTGCGATGGATTTTTTGTGAACCCGTTAAGGGTCTAGGTCCACCACGTGTCGCTTCGTGATTCATCGATTTCTGCTGAGCTGATAGTCCATGCTTGGATTGTGGACCAACTGATGGCTTTCACGGCTGAGTCGGCTTTGACTGCTTGGCTTGGCTTGCAGAGCCAGCTGAGCCATTTTTCTTTTTTTATTTAATTTTTTTTATCTTTAAAAATTCATATCTTCTCCGTTTTAGCTTCATTTTGCTTGAAACTTATTTTATTGTGATCAAAAAAATAAGCTTTTTCTATTGATTATAAAATTTTATTTTTAAATTTTATTATTTTTTAATTAATTTTTTAATTAATAAAAATATGAATTTCTCAAAAATTATATATAAATTAATCATTAATTCTTAAAAATTAATATAAATTAATTAATAAATTAATACTTTTATTGATGAATTTATTATACTTATCAAAAGTAGCTATCTTTTCGATAGGCTTTGTTCAATTTTTTGAAGTCTATATGCATCCTCCACTTGCCGTTGCCTTTTTTGACCAGGACCACATTAGAGATCCAAGTCGGATAGCTGATTTTTGAATAAATCCAGCATTGAGAAGCTTGTCGACTTCTTCTACTATTATCTTCTATCTTTCTGGTGCACGGCCCTAAACTCTTTCTTTCACTGATCGATGCTTGGGATCAACGGTCAGCCGATGTTCCATAATCTCGATGTCAATCCTAGACATATCCATCAAAATCGAGGTGAAGATATCGACATTCCTCCCTAAAAAGGTAATGAGCTACTTTCGAACTTCATCTTCTAGATTGGAGCCAATCTGCACCGTATGCTCTGCATTTCCATCATTCAGGGGGACAGTCACAAGATCTTCTTTGGGCTCACCCCATTCTTCGACAAGGTCATCACAGACATCAAGCTCGTCAACTGGGCAGGGATCAAGTCGAGTGTTATATTGTAAGGCGATGGAGTAGCAGTGCCGGGCTAATGCTTGATCGCCTCTGATTTCACCTATTTTGTTGCTTGTTGGAAATTTTATTTTCAGATAATAGGTTGACACTATGACTCGTAGTGCATTTAGACTAGGTCAACTGAAGATTGCATTGTAAGCGGAGGGGTCTTTTACCACCAAAAAGTTGATCCACACCTTAGCCTGCTTTGGATACTATCCTGCAGTCACGGCTAAAGTTATCATTCCCTCCACTGGCATAGCATCGCCAGTGAATCTGACCAATGGGAAGCTCATGGGACCCACATAATTATTGGGTATGGACATTTTAAAAAAAGCATCATAGTACAGAATGTCAGCGAAACTTTTATTTTCTACCAAAATATGGTATACATCATAATTAGCAATGTTTAAAGAGATTACAACCGCATCGTTGTATGGGAACTGGACTCCCTGAGCATCCTCATCGGTGAAAGTGATGGGCTCTTCAGTTCTTCGCCTCTTCTCGGGCTCGGCTGACCTACTAGCCTTCCCTTGCTGAAGTCCCCCAGAGATGGTGTTAATGATGTCGATTGGGGGCCAATCTTCTCGCTGCTCCTTATCCCTTAATGGTTCTGGCAATGAGGGTGCTCTCGATCGATCCTCTCATCCTTTCAATCGATGTCATAGGAACAGACCAATCCTACCACACCTTATGAGTTCCTCGATCTCGTCCTAGAGATGGATGCACTCTTTCGCATGGTAACCATGATCGCGATGGTAGAGGCAGAACTTGCTAGGATTGCATTTACTGGGGTGAGTGCTCATCCTTTCCGATCTTGACAGTTGATCCATGATCTCCATCAATACTTGGATTTTTGGAGCATTAAGAGGGGTGTAGTTGTAGAATTTTTTAAAGGGAGAGCTCCATCGTGCACTTCTATCCGGGCTTCTTTGCCTCTGGGCTCAGGTAGGGGTCGGGGTCCGCTTATGCTCCGAAGGAGTCTGGGAGCATGGCCGAGCTCTACTTGGTTCCTCTCTAGCCACGGGCACATTTGGTTTATCCGCTTGCCACTCCTGGGCGGCTTCATTATCTCGGGCCTTAAAGGCCTCTTCAGCTTGGGCATAACCTTCAGCCCAGGTTAGCATATCGGCAAAGTTCCTGGGATACTTCTTCTCTAGAAAGAATAGCAAATCCTTTTTTTAAAGGCCATCCTTAAGTGCAGCCATTGCAACAAACTGGTCTAGGTTTCAAACCACCAATGCAGCAACATTAAATCAGATGACATAAACTTGGATAGATTCTTCCTCCTTCTGCTTGATATTCATTAGAAAATCCAAACCTCGATGGGGATGTCGGCTGCTAACAAAGTGAGCCATAAATTGGTAGCTTATTTGATCGAAGAAAAAGATGGTACCTAGCTTAAGTGTCGAGTACCAGTTCCTGATGGCTCCCTTGAGAGTGGACGAAAAAGCCCAGCATAGAATGGCATCTAGCGCACCGTAGAGCAGCATCATTATCCCAAAGGCCTCCAAGTAGTCGATCGAATTGGTGGTCTCGTCGTAACTCTTAAACTATGAGAGCTTGAAGTTCAGCGGGATTGGTTCCTGCATAATCTTCTAAGAAAAAGGAGGGTCAGTGCAGATATCGTTACCATAGAAGGAGAAAGTATGATGGAGTTCTTCGATTCATCGGCTCATTTCCTGGAGCCTTTGATTAAGGAGATCTTCATGATCATTGATCTTCATGATTTTCTGGTGGAACGGGGGCAAAACTCCCCCTGAGATTGAGTCATGATCAGAGCAAGGGCTCTCCACCCTCTGCTTCCCATTTTTGAAGGTCACCGATCGGCTAGCCCAAGTTAGCCATCCCCAGATCGGATCATGGGGCCATGGAGAAGCCTACTCCAGTCGAATTAGCATCAGAGCCTGTCGATACATGGCCTACACCACCTCCATGAGCCTGCGAACCTACTGGACCAATAGGTTAAACTACTTTGCATCCACCATGGCTGCAGGTGGAGCTTGAGTTGTCGGAGCTAAAGTAGGAGCGGATAGATCTGGATGGGATCTAGTTGTAGAGGCCATCGATCGTTGGGTCGAAGCTTTTCTAAAAGGCATTTTTTTTGAAAAAAATCTAGAGAGAAAGAAGAGAGATCGCTGCTGAGCACTCCTTTAAGAATAAGAGATCCTCAGAAATAGAGTTTCCTTTCTCTAGCGCCAATCCTATTGGTGAAAAATCTGATTGCCATCAGAGAAGTGTTGGAGTCAGAGAAGACGAGATCACCATCGATGACCTGCAAAATAAGTCTCATTCAGAGCTTGAGGTAGCGGCTCTGGCAAGACCTTTTGACGGTCAAATTAGCTTTTTCGGCCAATAGAAATAGAGTGCTCAGTCAAGAAAGTTACAGAGTTTTTGGAAGGGAGAAGAGAGCCTCAAGAAAACATATCTGGAGGATCTCTTTTATAGACGGAGGCTATAACAAACTAATAGTGACAGTCGTAACTGTCGGGTAATGGGCTACTCGGAGCCATGTAGAGTTTATTACGAAAGATAGTGTTTATTGTCGTGAGATGCCAGTTTGTTTAAGATTTGATAGTCAAAGTTTGGAGGGATGGGCATCGATTGGTGATGACCTTTGAGCTATATCCATTCTAGAGGAGTTCGAACTCCTCTAAAGTAGTCCACGTATGGGTCGGTTCATGCCGTGTACGAGACTGGACTCATGCGGAGACCTTCTTGGATGACTGTGGAGAGTTCGACCCGTTGGAGGAGTTCGAAAGAAGTTTGGCTGCTGGAGGAGTCTGAAAGAGTTCGACCGCTGGAGGAGTCTGGAAGAGTTTGGCCATTGGAGAACTCCTTTGGGACTCCTCCAGCAGCCGAACTCTTTTCGAACTCCTCTAGTAGCCGAAGTCCTTCCAGACTCCTCCAGTGGTCGAACTCTTTCCAGACTCCTCTAGTGGCTGAACTCTCCACAGTCATCTAGGAAGGTCTCCATACGAGTCCAATCTCATACACGGCATGAACCAACCCACACCCGAACTACCTTAGAGGAGTCCTCCTCTAGAATAGATACAACACAAAGGTCATCACCAATCAACATCCATCCCTCCAAACTTTGACTATCAAATCTCAAACGGACTAGCATCTCATGACAACAAATACTATCTTTCATAATAAACTCTACGTGGCCTTGAGTGGCCCACTATCCAATAGTTATGGCTATCACTATCAGTTTGTTACAAGCTCCATCTATAAAAGGGACCATCCAGATATGTTTTCTCGAGGCTCTCTTCTTCCTCCCAAAAATTCTGCAACTTTCTTGACTGAGCACTCTATTTTTGTTGGCCAGAAAAGCTAACTTGACTATCGGAGGGTCTTGCCGAAGCTGCCACCCCGGGCTCTGGACGAGACTTATTTTGTAGATCATCGATGGTGACCTTGTCTTCTTCAACTCCAGCACTTCTCTAATGTTAGCTAGATTTTACACCAACAGAACTAATTTCTCTACTAATGAAAATGACCATCTAGCACTGATACCCGATATCTAGATAGGTGGAATGTATGAAAAGCAACATTCTTAGAATCCTAGCCTATGGTTATCATATAATTCATTCTTTTGATCAATAATGCTCAAGAGGACATCAAGTGAGCTGTCAACACTCATAAAAGTCATTCATATTGTATTTTAAAATTTCACAAATCTCATGACTCCTCACGAGGCTTACCCAGGCCTACATTTTGCTAAATTAAAATATAGTGAGATATTTACTTTCTGAAGTTAATCAAGAGTAGTCAATATCATCTTGACTCATGCACCGACTCTACAAGTACTTGACTGTATCCAAAAATCTTTCGAACTTATAAAAATACAAGCAGTCTGGCACCAAAGTTTAATGAGTTACTTGCAAGTCACCATGGTGATCTCTGATCAGAGAAATACTTATACCCAATGGCCTTAGCTAGCTACTCTTGATAGTAGAGTATAACATTGGTCACGTTCAGTATATATATACTCCTACATCCTACCTACATGCCATACTAGTGTCTTCATACCACTTGATTATGAGGACAATCAATGCATATGACATATAGTGATCTATACTCGATAAGTTATCATTCTAGTTAATAACTTATCATTTGATCATGAATAATTTAAGAACCATCCAATAAATCTTTCTTTATTGATTAAGTATGGTTCTAAGAACTTTATCATAATTTAAGAGTTCATTTAAGAAAAATAGAACTTCTATGATGAATAAGCTAAATAATAGTTATTATTTGATAATTCATATACCAATTTCAATCATCTATAACTTAGATGATTGGCTTTAGAACACATTTCTCAATAGGTTCATATAAAAACCTTAGGATATATGAACCCCTTGTACTGTATTAGCTTAAAAAAAAAGAGAGGATCAATATAAAGCTTTTCTTTCTAACTCTCTTTTCTCTCTATTTCTAATGCCAAAACCCTAGTATTGCCACCCCCTTTCTTTGTTCTTCTTTATTGTTCTTTAATACTTTGGTTTAACACCTAGATCCATGCGAGAGATCGGTCCACGACTATGGTATCCGAGCAGCCATTAGCATAATAATTAGTATTAGAGAGGTATCAAGTTCTAACAAACTTAATATTTTTTTCTACAAAAATATTCTTTTTAATTAAAAATTATCTTTTCTTTCTAAAGTTTATTTTTGTTCTTTAATTAGAAACTAATTTAACTTTTTAAGCTTTTTATTTTTACATCTTAAATTTTTTAAATTCTTTGATTAAATCATAAAATGCATCTTTCAATTCTTCAAATATTAAATCAGGAGAGTTTTCTAAATATACCTCATTTTCTTCTACCATCAAGTATAATCTGTCTGCCTTTCATTCTTCTTTCCTTTACCTTGCTTTCCTTTAATCAATGCTTTTTTTCTCCTTTGTTTCTTCTTCTTCTTCTTTTCATCCACATGAGCCATGAAGCATAAGTTGGGGAGTGCTTCCTTATCTTCTTTAGAGATTGATTCTTCTTTTTGATTTACTCCCTCATAGATTGCTTTTAATTGATCCCACACTTATTTAGCTAAAATATAAGAAAAAATTATATCAAATTCATTTGTACCATATGAATAATAAAATATATTTATGGACTTAGCATTCAATTGGACCATGTATTTATCATGCTCATCCCATACCTTTTTGGGATTGGGTGAAGCAATACCATTGTGACACCCCAGATCAATAGAGTGGTAATTTAGGAGATTTGCACTTGTACCTAGTATTTATGCATGTGTAGCATAGCATTTTCTATGGTATACTTGAGCATTTAAGCATTTAAGCATTTACTGGGTAATAGTAATGAAGCATGAATCAAGTTGTTAATTAAGAAGGGAAGTGATTGAGGAATAGAATTAATAATTATGGCATTAAAATTTAATTTTGGTGGTCATTGAGCATGGAATAAATGGTAATTTAAAGAATATTTAAAGTAATAGTTGTGTGTATGGCAATTTTGATGCACAAATTCATGTTCAATAGAAATTTCTAAGACTCAGGGGAAGGGATTGACTCCATCTCAAGAGGGGTCAACTCCATCGTAGAAAAATAGAGAGATGTTAGCAAAAATTGGCACATATCAGCAAGTCCAAAAATTTGTTGGATTTCCATGGATTGATACCTAGCGAAATTCTTCTTAGTTTATTCCATTCTAAGCTTCAGCCACTGCTTCTTCTTTTGCTACTCTTTAAGTTCTTAAGTTATACAGAAAGGATAGAGGAGGGAAGAGAGCAGGAGAAAGTGGTTTCTCAGTCAAAAAAATCAAGGGAGAATTCAGCTGGAAGTAAAGGATTTAGTTATGAACTGGTTAGAGAAAGAAAAGGTTACTGGTTGTGGGGAAGAAAAAAACTATTTTGCTGGTAATAGAGTTTTAATCACTTAAGATAAGGATTTTAATTTCTAAACTAAGTTTAATTTGAACTTTCAATCCTTGTCATCAACTTGATATTTTAGTAAAGCAAATTTTGAATTTAGACCTAAATTTAAGGATTAATTGTGCCATCAATTTTGCTGAAATTGTTTGAATGGTTTAGCAACTAATTGAAATTATGTTGTATGAACTTGGAATCATTAATGGGAATGAAAATACAATTGAATTTCTGGAATTCCTGATATGTATGTTGAAGTTTAGTTAAACCTAAGCTAAAGCAAACAAGAGGGATAAAAGTAAGAGTTAGAAGAGCTAAAGAATCAGCCTAAAAGCAAAATATGTATAGTCTTGGTCACGAATCATATAGTATGGTATTAATCAGTGTGTACCAATGTTATAGGATAAGAAAAGGATTAGAAAGGGTGCTTTAAGTGAGCCATTCATCAAGATAGTATGGTAGCTATTAAGAAGGTGAGTGATTTTCTATCTAACCTTGGTGTTTTCTCATTGTATTATGCTATGAAATAAATTACTTCAAAAAGGAAGTTAAATTTTCATTATTCCACAGCTTATATACATATATATATATAGTGAATGATCTTTTATTGAGATGTTGTTCAGAGATATGTATGTATATGTACGCTAGTTTGGGCAAGATTTGTACTTTAGCTTGAAACTGTTCTTGAAATCAGCTTTTCAGCATATGAAAAATTGGCTTTCTAGTATTTGGAACTTTATTGAGCATGCGTTGAAATGGCTACTCATAGAAATGATCAATATATGAGGTGTGTCATAGCATAGCATCAGTATTACAAATAGCATAAAAATAGTCAGCATCACAAACAGCAAAAAATTAAGTATGCCTGGTAGGGGCTTCTCAGCAGTATCATGCCTAGAGGCAGTTTATCAGCAACACAGCATGCTACATAGTGGCTGCCCATGAAAGTGGTGCTCTATGGTTTAGTCGGCAGTAGCCCAGTATCAGTATAATTTACCGCATGGTTTACTCCATGGTTTCATACTCTTTCAGCAATTAAAGTTTTAAAAGTGTTTCAATAGTTTTAGCTTTATCTACTATATTGAGTATTAAAGCTAAGCTTGCATATTTTCCCATTTTTAGATAGTTTATCCATTCATAGGGATTTAGGTCTCACCACCCCACAAATCTTCTGTTACTGTAGTTTTGAAGCTTCTTCGTCAGGTTTAGAAGTAAAGCGTTAGCATCTTATCAGCATTCATACTCGAAAAGGGTTGGCTGTGTTAGCTAATGAAAAAAATATCTTTTGGGATGGTTGATATATTGAGCTATTTATGTTAGCCTGTGAAAGGAATGCATTTTGAGATGTTTTATGTATTTGAGCTATTTGTGATAGCTAGTGAGAGGAGTAATATTCTAAGATATATTATATGATTGAGTTGTATAAACTAGAGAATGTTAAGTATGTTTTATTTATGAATGAATTGTATGTATAAAGTAAGGTTTTATGAATGAAATTTTGCAAGTGATTTTGGAAAAATGTTGAGTAAATCAAAATGCTTGTATTAATTAATAGATTGAAAGATTAATTGAATTAAAGAAGAACAAATTATTAGATGATTTTAAAACTCAGCTCAGCTATCGTTTATTGGCACCCTTGCTAGGATCAGGGGTGGGGTGTTATAACCATTAATCAATATAGTGGATGTGTGTGGGCCATTAACCATAATTCTCCATTAATTATAATTATGTGCTTGTATGAAGATTTTCATTCTAGGTTTTTAATAAGTATAATTGGAGCCATTAAAAAGTGGGGATCAATTTATACAATGGCTTTCAATAAGAAAGGATTCAATTTAGATTGCCATGATCTTTAGTCCTTGATAGTTAGGCCAATAAATTATAATATGCGAGCATCTTGCTCTGATACCACTTATTATCTAGAAAAGCAGCAACCCAAGGAGGATGATTTGGATAAGCAAATCAAAGAAATATATGATTTAATCAAACTAACTTGAGTGATTATAAAATATATGCAATGTGTAGCTATGGAATTAAATTAATAAATGCAAAGTAAGAATGTAAAGCAAAAAAGGTAAAGAACAACATAAACACTAAAAATTTATAGTGGTTCAATGCAATCCTGTATCTACATTCACTCTCCAGGCTTCACTTAGAAATTTTCACTATAATCTCCTGATTACAATACGATTATTTTAGTCAAGCTCACAATCAAAATCTAGTTAATTTTTTCAAGCTCACCAACCATAACTTTTACACTGATTATTTTCTTGATTTATAATCAACCTAATTGATTTTCTTAGGCTCACCAACCAAAATCCTTATACCATCCAATTATGACTTAGACACACCTTCATTTCAAGTTTCTTTCCTCCAAAGAAACATGCAAAAGAAATAAGATAAAATAATAATAATTTAAAGCACAAAAAAAATTGCTCATTGAAGTTCGAAGGAGGATGTTGATGATGCTTCTTCAAATGCTTAACTTCCTCCTAAATTGAATGAGAGAAGCTTGTGTGAATGCTTGAAGGATCTTTCACTTGGATGCTCACATAATGAATGCTCTCAACTCCTCTTTATCTCTCTTTCTCAAAAATATTCAATGCACTCTTGATAGATTGAAGTTTTTCTCTTGTTAATTCAATCCCTTGACTCTTTAATGGATTCTTTACCCTTAAATAACTTCAAAGATAGCTAGAGAAGGTGTTTTGACCATTCGAAGCTTCAAAATAGTCATTGGGAATGAAAAATGGTAGTTAGAAGCATCCAAAATTAGTCAGGCTATTCCTACTCATGAGTTGACTCATAGTCTTTAGGAGTCAACTCTTACTATTCAGGAGTTGACTTGTATTGTTCAGGATTCGACTCTTACTATTTAGAAGTTAGCTCCTGAAATCTATAGTTTTAACAACCTTCTATCATCCTGAGAGAGTGGGCTCATAGTCTTAAAAAGTCGACTCGTGGAATATGCCACTCGACAAATTCATACCAAAGTTGACTCCTTGATGCCATAGGTTGATTTAAAATCTTTCAATTTTATTCTTTTCATATTTTGACCTTTTAAACTTGAATTTTTTAGCCCTAATGCTTCTAAATGATATTTGCTTCTTCTAATGTCATTTTCTTCATAATGAGCCATCCAAACTTGTATAATTCATCTAGAATGATTTTTTGGCTTGGATTCTTTTAAAATATTTCTTTTTGACCTGATGTATCTTTATGAGTACTTAAGAAGACCTACATCCATTTTTAAAATACATGATTTGTATCATTTTGACTTAAAATTTTTGTTATCATTAAAATCAATCCTTAGATCAACAAGATTGAAAATAAGTTTTCTAATCAAAAATTGAAAAAAAGTGAATTGATATTCTAATTGTACCATGGCATATGAGGTTGATCTTTTTACCACATTGATGATACCAAAATTAGCTCCATGAATTTTCATGGTAGATTTCTAATTATAGCAAGCTTTGTAGCACCAACTATTTGATATATCAGTTTCTTTTAGTATTTCTCTACATGTGAATTTTGTTCCCTTTAAAATACACCAAAGAATTCACAATTCTTGCATTACAATATTGCAACATTATAACAGCAAAACTAAACTATTACAAAATGTTAATTAGTTATCTATTTTTTAGCAGAAATAAAGGCGTATGAATGAAGGAGGGGGGAATATTGTCGAATTTTGGGACCATACCAGAAAATTATTTGAATCCAGTTTCATCTAATCTTCAATTATTTCCCTACTAGTGATTGCTTTGTCCTTGGGATCAACAACCTCTTGTTCTTCTTGAGCCATATACACATATAATTGAAGCAATCGGTGTTTCTAATCTGCATGTAAGTTTAAATATCTATTCAAATAGCAATGTATAATTTTAATATCTATTAAATGCTATAGCAAAAAATTCTAAATAGCAACCTATTTTAATATTCTGCAATTTTGGGTATTTGTAAATATATATGATACCTTATTGTAGGGGAGGTGGAAAAAGAATTTTTTTTGTAAATATAAAAGAATATAGATAAAAATTATTATGAAAAAAGAAAGAATTTTTAGAATGAAAAAGAAATTCCTTGAAAAAAAAAGTTAGGAGAAAATTATCTTTATAACTGCTTTACAACCATACCAACCAATATATTATAAGTAAGCTTTCTCTTTCTTTTGCATGAATAAATATTTGACCGGATTCTTTAGCAAGTTTACACTAAAAAGTAATGGTTAAGTTAATCAAGAAATATATGTCTATTTCACAATATTGCAATACTGTAATTTGCGGGAAAAAGATTGTGAAAAAAAGGTCAGGATAAAGCCAAAAAAAAAGAGAAGCAAATAAATTATATACTTTACTTTAAATTTTCTATTTTCATGCTTCTTATTTGAATCAATTTTTCTCTGATATATATTTGCTCATGTCACACCCCCGACCTAAAATCACGAGCTAGAGGTCATGGCAATTGTCGCACACTCATAGAAACTTTTTCCTACAAGCATGCAAGACATCATTATGCTATCATGAAGCAACAGTGAAATAATTAATCAATAAATTAAATCTAAAATTTAACTAATTAAAATTTAATTATAATATTTTATAAAGTTCAGTAATGCTCAAAAGATCTTACATCGACTTCAACAAAATTTTTATCTAAAATAAGAGTATCGATGTTCTATATCTAATCATCCTGTCTATCTCTAATCACTCTCCCATATATACTTCTGTAACATCTTATTTCTCAAGATCAGTAAAAATAATAAAATAAGAATAATGAGCTAGACAGCCCAGTAAGCAATGATCACTTTAATTAGATTTCATCAGATAATAAAATAAATCATCACTTATAGAAAATAAACATATAGAGTTCATCAATTCGAAATTAATTTCTATTATGCAATATTTTTAAATTACTATCATGCCAAATTTAATTTTTTGAGTTTTTTCAAAAAATTAATTTTTTTAAATTATCAAATTCTTATTAGTCATTCTTGTTAATTATTCTCATCAGCCATGAGCTATCATGCAATATTTTTAAATTACTATCATGCCAAATTTAATTTTTTGAGTTTCTTTCAAAAATTTAATTTTTTTAAATTATCAAATTCTTATCAGTCATTCTTGTCAATTATTCTCATTAGCCATGAGCTATGACCACATTATTCCTATGGTAGGATCATAACACTGCATATCATTTTGCAGTGAGCTGCAAATCATCTGGCAGCAATGTCCTTCAGAACCGTTGGTCTACTGACGATTTGTCGCTGGTCTACTGGCAATATAAATCCTCAGGACTAAATCTTTACTAATGTATTAGCCCTCATTGATGGGGTTCTCCACATAGTCAGACTGAGAGTTCAAATCATCTTAATTTATAATTCTTTTTATAATTCATATTTTTTACTTCAGTTCATTAAGAATGCACATAATCATATGGTATCGAAATCAATCAAGTATAATACATAATAAGATTAGTACTTTCAATCATGCTTCATCATAATATTTCAAAAATAAGATACTTTCAATAGAAAAATATCATTCATCAAATTTATGCATCATTTCATAAATCATGTTAAGAATACATTAAAATTTGCCGACACTATTATAGAATAGAACTACGATAACGCATACTATTGTAGTAGTTTTGAAAACTATTGCTATAGGATCTAAAACAGCAGTTATATATAACCGCTACCATAGATTGAATCTATAGCAGTGATTATACATAATCGCTACCATAGGTTGATTTATGACAGCGGTTACTAAAAATCGCTGCTATAGATCTACCTAAAGCAGCGGTTACATATAACCGTTGCATTAGGTCAACACTATAGCAACGGTTATAATTAACTACTATGAAAGATTGGATTTATTACAGTGGTTAGTGAATCCGCTGCTAAATGCTCTAACCAATGGCACCGATTACATAGAACTGCTGCCATATACTGAACCTATAATAGTGATTATACGTAATTGCTGTCATATATTGAACTTATAATAATGGTTATACATAATCACTACTATAAACTGATCTATAGCAGTGATTTTTGTCAACCACTGCTATAGATGCAAATATGAATTTTTCATATTTTTTTAAATATAGTATAATTTTAAAATTCAAAGCCCATCTTCACCATTCATTATCTAAATAATTATCATTAAAGTATCATCATAAAAGATCATCTTGATCCGATAGCCCTAGCTCTATCGATCGATAAAATTTAGTTTTAATAGACATGAATGACCGCATGATGATCTGATAGATAAAGACCATCGATTGATCCAAAAACTTACAATGATGTTCTCGATGATGTTTGCAGCATACTATCAAAATCATACTTTAATCAGACATTATTATCATGATTAATCTAGCATGGATGTTTTTGGCTATTAAATAAAAAATGATGATCAAAAGGCCAAACAATATCCGATTATGAGGTAATGTTTTAGATAAATGATCTTAAATACTACTTTGATTGTTTGCTCAGTGGTGGTCATAAAATTCAAACTGCATATTCATGAATCATCCAAAACTATATATCTCTTGGTAATCATTCTTAAAGGCCTTATATAATTATGCTTATGCTTTTATAAGATATATTTAACATGGATAGTTCATATAGATATAGTTTAAATTTTATAATCACTACCATATAAATAATTAAATTAGTAGCAAAGATCAATTGTCAAAAAAATTATCTATTAATTGGATACTATTTGGCCTTTTGATCATGCCAAAATTATCCAGTGCTAGATTGATCATGATAATGATGTCTGACTAAATTAAAATTTTGATAGTATGCTACAAATATCATCGAGATCATCATTGCAAGTTTTTGAATCAATCGATTATCTTTATCTATTAGATCATCATGTGGTCGTTCGTGACCGTCGAAATCAAATTTTATCGATCGATAGAGCTAGGGTTATCAAATTGAGGCTGTCTTTTGTGCACTCTAACAATAATTACTTAGATAATAAATGGTGAGGATGGACATTCAATTTTAAAATTATACTATATTTAGAAAAAAAATTTAAAAAATAATATTTGCATCTATAGCAATAGTTGGCAAAAATTATACTATAGGCCTATTGCAGGGGTTGTTAACTGCTGCTATAGAATCTATAGCAGTGGTTTCTAACAACCGTTGTAATAGATCTACGATAGCAATTTTGAAAACTGCTGCCATAGGTCTGGATAAATTTTTGGTGCGCGCCTATTTCTTCATCTTCCCAACCTCCACTCTCTCTTTCCCCCTCTCTACTCGAGCCCTAGCTACCCTCCCTGCCATTGACCTACCCCTCCACCAGCTTGCCTCATTGCTGGTCGCCTCCCCACCTACCTCCCTCTCTCTCCCTCTCTCTTCTCACCTTGGCTACCCATGCACTAGCACCACCCCATGCCGGCCCGCCCGCCGCCACCCACTCCCTCAGCCCCACCATCGGCACTGGCTCCATTGGCACCTCCGTCGGCTCCCTCTAGTTCTGCCCCCCTCGGCTCTCTCCCTCCTTCAGCCCCATGTCGGCTCCCTCCACCACCGCCCCCTCCCTCAACCCCGATACCCCCTTCCCTCTAGCACCGCCATGAGCTCTACCTCCCTCGATCCTGACCCTCCATCGGCCTGCCTTGTCACCAGCCTGCCTCGTCGGTGGCACCCTTTGGCCCTGGCTCCTACAGTCCTGGCCCTACGCCCCACCCCATTATTACAAAATATGTCCTAAAGTCAATCATCTAAATAGTAGATGATTGAAATTAGTATATAAACTATCTAATAATAATAGTTATTTGGCTGGTTCATCATAAAAGTTCTATCTTCCTTAAATAAACTCTTAA
Organism: Cocos nucifera; assembly: GCA_006176705.1. Classification (NCBI taxonomy): domain Eukaryota; kingdom Viridiplantae; phylum Streptophyta; class Magnoliopsida; order Arecales; family Arecaceae; genus Cocos; species Cocos nucifera. Next base: position 72,153 of record QRFJ01002784.1, on the reverse strand, counting down.
ATTATGATAAAGTCCTTAGAACCACAATCAATTGATAAAGGAGGATTTATTGGATTGTTCTTAAATTATTCATGATCAAATGATAAGTTATTAACAAGGACGATAACTTATTGAGGGTAGGTCGCGGTATGCTATATGTGTTAGTTATCCTCATAACCAAATGGTGTGGAGATACTTGTTAGATATATGTGCCCTAGAAGCCAGAATTGACTGACACTTGTAATACACTTCTAGGGGTAAAATTGTAATTTTGACTATAATTAATGAAATGGGTTATTTTCTATCACACATGTGTATTTAGTGTCTGTGATACATCCTTTGAGTTAATGGTAATGATAATTCATATTTTCAAGAGTTGAAAATTTAAGACATGAATAATCATTATTAACTCATAAACAGCTCCCGACCATAGGATCATCACGAGGATGGTGATTGATCCGGAAGGTTGGTATACGATCGCTTCTCTTTAGTAGATGAGTCTTGAGTCTACGGTGTGGAGACACCGGAGCGAGAGTACAGGTACTCGTTAGAGAACGAGGGCACTGAGCGTGACCACCTCGAGTAGTCATTAGGGAGTCTACCTTCTCGTCAATGACTGACTCGATGCTGCAGTAGTGTGTCTGGTTCTTTGACCTGAGATGCATCGGCAGTTCACCTTGAGGGTGTTATAGTTTGACTACACCATTACTCGGTCTCCTAGCCATATGGAACCCTGAGGTGTATGTTGGCTATGACATGTTCATTGTAGGAACTGGATTGCATCAAGATGGGATCTATCTACCTCGGTGGTAGAGGAGTAGCCCTATGATGATCATGAGAATCAAGTCCAGAAGCCCATGGCCATGGCAGAGTGAAATAATAGAAAGAGTTTCTATTTAGATTTTCACATTGGACTCGAATCGAATGATTACATCATATGACAGAGACTAGGGTTTGACGAGTTCACCTTAACCCTAATCTGATCGGGGCTCAAGATAGAAGAACTTAATCACACAGGTAGCTGCACCAAGAGGTTCGCATTCAGCTCTGATGGGTTGCCACCATATACTGCTAGGTGTCACTGGTGGATTTTGGGAGCAATTAGAATGATTTAGATGATCGATCATTCTAGCTGTTCGAATCAGAAGAGTTCTGATCCATCGAAAGGAGTTTCGATGATGTCGATGATAGAGATCATGACATATCCCATTACCATACAGAACTGAACCTAACTGGGTCACACAAACAAGGGTTTGAATCTGGTGATCATCAATTGAACTGATCTAGTTCAATTGATCTGAATGAGATTCAATTAGGTTCAAGGAAATCGTGCTAGCACTCGATTGAACCTAACGTTCTTCTTTTACTATCATAAATAAGTTGTCCTGACTGAGCCAAAGGAGTTTGTGCTCAATCAGAGGCCTTCATATGGTCTGACTGGAGGTTGTCCAAGTCAGAATAGGTTGTCTTATTTGTAAGACATTACCTGCCATTTTTGGTCACCTGCCATTTCTTGTTCTTTGACTTTGGTCAAAAGTCTACCTTTGACTGGTCAAACGTTGACCATTCACCCTTTGACTTTTGACCACATGTCATGCACCTATTGGAGAGCTGGTGGGGGCCTTGTCCCCCTGCCAGAACCTGGCAAGGAGAAGGGCGCACGCCAAGGGTGGCGTGAGCCCAAGTAGGAGGCGCCTAGGAGTCCTTGTTGGACAAGGACTCCACCTCCCTTTTGGATTCCAATCAGAGTTCTACTAAGAATCCAGTTTGACTGGTCTTAGGCGCCCTCTAAGGAGGAATCCAGGGGTCTCTATTCCAACCAATCAGATTTAGATCTGATTTCACAAAGGGTTGTGATTGGTTGAGAGGAAGAGGAGTTGGATCACAAGAGGTCTATAAATAAGACCCTGCGCCCAACCCTAATCCTAAGTGAATTCAATTAGAGATTTCCCACGCCCCAAGGCTGCCTCTCCCCTCCTTCTCCATGCCATAGTCTCTTCTCCCCTTGCTCTCCACGTCCAAAAGTGTTTTGGACTTAGTTTGGTGCGATTCAGATCAAGGAAAGGCGATCAAAAGCAAGAAGGCTGCGCTGCTGCAAAAGGACGACTGCAGATCTTCAAAAGAGTTTTGAAGATCCTCCAGATCAGATCCAGATCTGATTTTTGGAGGTGTGATAGAGAAGAAGAGGATCTCCAGATCCAACCCGAGTGGATACCGGTAGAGGCCAGGCGCTTGCGTGGCTAAGATCCAGAACCTTCCGCTGCAATCAGGATCATCTACAGGGTAATAGGATTACCCAAATCAGGTAAATTAAATTTGATTTAATTTATCTTATTTTATTTTATTTATTAAAATAATAAGAATCAGATCTGAAACATATCAAGATCTGATTGAGATCAAGAGAAAATTTTTGAAATATATCTCTTGATCTAATCAGATCTGGACGAACCTGGACCGGGAAATCAGGATTTCCCTTCAACTGGTATCAGAGCCATGGTTCTAAATTGTTTAGATCTGATTTTAATTTTATTTTAATTAGAAAATAAAGTGATTTCAGATGTCACATGAGATGTGATCAGATCTGAAATCAGAAAAATTAAAATTAAATGATTTGGATCTAAGAACATGAAGATATGCATGACTAGTTCTAGAATAGAATAGTTCTATAGAATAGTTTTGCATGTCTTTGATTTAATCTGATTAAATCATATTTTAGATCTTCTTATTTACTATTTTCTGATATTATAAGTGTTATAATAACATCTGATAAACAGCAAATAAAAATTATTTAATTTTAAATATCATATGAGATATGATAGATGCATGACTAGACTAGTTGTAGAATAGTTCTACATAATTGTCTAGATTAGAATTTATTTTGATTAGATCAATTTAAATCTAATTTTTTAGATTATTATGTGATAATTTAGATCTGAAAACATGCATGATTTGATACATGAGATGTATGCAAAATATGCCATGATTAGATCTAAATTTGTATATGAGATATATGATATAGATCTATAACTGTTTTGTAGTATTTACATGTTCCTGATTAAGGCGTTCCTCTTGGCCGTCCGGTCATAAGAACGAAGAAGGGTTTAAAGGCCCTCTCTTCCCATTCGATGGGGTGTTCTTATGACGTGTAGGGGTGCTGCGTGTTCGTCCTTAATCAGAAACCCAAAACTTACTTTCTGCAAAACCCTAGATCCTGAAACCCTAGGATTTATTGTGCATATTTTGTTTATGAACCCAACTTAATTAAGAATTAAGTTTATGGAATATTAATTAGGTCTAAAATTGAGAATTTCAGATCTAAGACATATTCATAATACTGGGTTCGGGCTTGGGTAGCTCAATTAGGTCTAAGCGGTTGATCAAACCGAATCAAGAGTTGGTTAGATGGGATCAACAATGCTTAAATTGACCAGCCTAATAGGATTAAGTCTGGGTCAAGATCGAGTCACGATCAAGCAAGACCTAATTAGGCTCAGAGGTTAGAGTCTGGATTGTAGGCTAACCCAATTGGTTCTGACTCAACAATTTGGTGTCTAAGGTAAGTTTGGCACAGACGACCGACTGGTTTTTAATTGGAAGCTACTCGACCTGAATGCGTTCTTGTGCGAGTTAACGGCATATTCCTTCCACCGGTCTCACTTACCTGGCCATATCTGTTGACACAGTTCTGATCTGAGGTGGTCAATAATCCGAGCTGACCCATGCCACTAGGTTAGTCATAATTGTTATGACTAAGCCAAGTCTAGTTTAATGAGACCTGAATCAATTCTCCCTAAGAAAAGATTAAGTCCGAGGTCTTCCACCATTGTAGACGTGCGGGCCCTTCCCGGGGTTGATTGTTCTCGGCTGGATACAGTGGCTCAGTTGCACCGGGAAGATGCAACCATGTCTATTAGGCATTGGATGCTATGGGCTGGAGGATGAGTTGGGCTCAATATTTCGGATACGGTGAGAGACCCAATTAGGAACCCAGTCTATGCAAATGGTGGGTCTGACTTAACTAAGGAGTGGATCAATATTCCGGATACGGTGAGATTCATGAATTAGAGACCAAGTTTGGGTGCACCATGATTAGAGAATCATTGAACAAGAGTTGTTCACTCATTGGCTAACCCATCACCAATAACTGTTAGGTGAGGTGATGAGTCAGTTGGTGAGACCGCACCACCCACTAGAAATCATCAATCGCGGAGATTTTCGCATCTCTACAGAGGGAGTGTAGGGATCCGAGAAAATAGTGGGAGCTAATTTGTTTAAAAATAAAATCCCTAAACAAATTGGTCAAGTCAAAATTACAGTATCTAACTAGAATCTTTGACTCTCTACAGGAAAATGTCTGCGTCCAACCCACTGGCACGTATCCTAGACACACATAGACTGACTGGACCCAATTATAAAGATTGGCTCAGGAACTACAAAATTGTTTTGGGTTCAGAGAAGTTAACACATGTTTTGGACCAGGACCCTCCCACCTTACCAGCTCGTCCATCCACTGAACAGAGAGCGTCTCTGGAAAAATGGATTGACGAAGACAATAAGGCCAGATACTACATTTGGCGTCGATGGTCTGATGTAGCCCAGCCGCCAACATGAAGATATCGGCACTGGCTGCCAAAGTTGCTCACTTGCAGAGTTGTTTCGACAAGAGTCGTGCAGCCAAATATCAAGTCACGATAGAGAACTTTTAAGGCCTAAGAGCATGATGGCGCAGTCAGTCCAAGATCACATGTCTGCAATGATCCAAGGACATGGAGACTGAGAAGCTCGATGTGAAGTTGGACTTGATTTGCAGAAACGATATTATTCTGCAATCCGTTGACTGATGCATATGGCAATTCTATCATGAATACCACAAGTGCATTAAACTTCAGAATTCCTGCGATGTGATGAATATGCTGACTCTGAAGCTTTCTAGAAAGATTCAAAGGCTCAGTTCTTGCTATGGAACGCGACTTCTTCCAAAGAACAGTCTTATGGATAGAAAAAGAATTCTGCTGAAAAAGCAAAAGGTAGAAGGATCAAAGAAGGAAGAAGCAGAACCGAAGAAGAAGGCCATGGCCCCAAAGGAAAGTTGTCCATGTGCACACGAGACCATTGAAAGCGGAACTGCCCTATTACCTGCCACCCTAAAGAACAAGAAGGAAGGTCCTTCTGATGTAGCTCGTTATTGGAGTCAACCTTCATTCTTTCATCCAGTTGGCTGCTTGACTCTGGTTCTTAGTGCCTCATCTTGCACTCTCTATTGGCAGTCTTGAGATAGCGGAGGGCTGAGGTATGGAGACATATCCTACGCGTCGTAATGAGCAAAGAGTTGCCTGCATTAAGCCTTCAAACATACCTTCCGATTTACCATCTGTTAGACTAGTTTTAAAAGACGTTTATTATGTCTGCATCTAGCTCAGGAATTTTGGATTCCGTTTTCATGCTTAGGATAAAAGGTAGTGATCACCTTCTTTAAGGGACCATTGTAACAATTCTTTATGAAAGAAATAAAATGCAAAACTTCCTTTTTAATGGTCTTTATCAGTGAATATGATGTACTGTTATAACTATCAGCAAAACGCTGAATGGCCAAGACGACCTAGGGATAGTTCCACAAACGACAGATATCTATGCACCTGAGATATAGGTCATATAGCCAATGATATGGATTAACGAAATTGCGAGAAAAAATGGCCTATTGATTCCCATTGACTTTTTAGTCATATCCAACTTTGAATCTTGTCTTCAAGGCAAAATGGACAAAACCCTTTATTGACATGGGAGAGGGCCACAGATTACTCCTTGCCCTAGTACCATACTGATGTGTGTGGGCCCTCGATGTGCCGCTAGAGCAATTTTATCTACTCATACCTTACCGCATGAATCTTGTCTAGGAGTATATGTCTATCTTATGAGACAAAGTCTAAACCTTTAAAAAATTCAAAGAATTCAGACATGAAGTAGTTAAAAACAAACTGAAAAACCCATTAAGGTTCTTCGATCAGATCGAGGAGGTGAATACAACTTAGCGGGAATTTCCTTAGACTATCTTAAAGAAAAATGGCATAGTCTCTCAATGATCTCCACTAGGAAACCCAACTCAACGGGTTTCAGACATGGAGAAATCGGACTCAATTGGTATGTTCGATTCATAATGAGCTTCACAGACCTCCCCAGATTTTCTTTGGGGACATTCATTATTAACTTCAATCGTATTTACTGAATAGGGTTCCTCTCTAAAACCGTTCCTACACCACCGTATAGATATGCACATAAGAAACAAGCTGAGGTCATCTCAGAATTGGGGATGTTCCAGCCTTATGTCAAAAGACAACACTGTATCAAGTTAGACGTTTAAGGTCCTTATAGCCTCATTCATAGGATTATCCTTAAAGTCATTAGGGATACTATTTCACATTCCAGAAGACCACAATTGTGAATTGTAAGTCGACATGCCATTATTCTTGAAAAAATAGTTATCAAGATATAGGCGATTGGAAAGCAGATAAGCTTGATTGAGAAAGTCTCACAATCAGAAAGAGTAAGAACAAGTGCGAACCAATATTATGTTGAGCCGAATAAGAACATCTACCTCCTCACCTCGGTAGATCGTAAAAGAGTCCCACTCCCGCTGAAAATACATAGGTAATTATAGAGAAGCTTAGAGAAATGTTCCTCTCATAGGTAATGGTGCTCATGTGATATCCCAAAACCGTACAACGAGGCATATCAGTATATCGACTCCGAGAAAGCCTTGAGGCAATGAAGTCAGAGATCAACTCATGCCACTCAAACCAAGCGTGGACCTAGTAATCCACCAGAAGTTATAGTACCTATTTGGGTATATAATTGGATTTCTAAGAGAAAGTATTGGTTGCGAGAGGTAATGTGGAGACATTCAAGGCCTGGATATAGTGGCAAAAGTTTCTTAGTCAAACCGAGAGCATACTATCAGGATACCTTTTCCCGTAGCTATGCTAAAATCCATCCGCACATTGCCTTGCTGTTCGCCCTATTTCGATTATGAAATATGGAAAATGGACGTGAAAACGGCCATTCCTAAATGGATATCTTGAGTAAGATATCTATATGGAACAGCCCTAGGTTTCCACATCCAGTGATACTGATCACAAGTTTCAAGCTGCAAAGGTCCTATATATGACTTAAGCAAGCATCTCGGAGCTGGAACACTCGTTTTAATTGATGTGATCAAAAAGTTTGATTTCATCAAAAATGAAGGAACCATGTTGTTTTCAAAAGGGTCAGTGGAGCACTGTTGTCTCCTCGTATTGTCAGTGGATGACATCCTCCTTATTGGGAATGATATTCCCATGTTGACATCAGTCAAGTGTGTTTGTCTAAGGAATTCTCCATTGAAAGCCTATGAAGCATCCTTTATTCTAGGAATTAATGTCTATAGGGATAGACCGAATATGCTAGGACTTCACAGAAATGTACATAGAGGAATTACTAAAGAGGTTAGTATGGAAAACTCTAAGAGGGATTAATACCTTCAGACATGGTATTCACTTCTCCAAGAAGATTGCCCCAGCACACCTGAGGAAATAGAATGCCATGAGCAAGATCCCTAATGCTTCTGCCAATAGGGACCTCATGTATACCATGCTATGTACACGACCTATATAGCCCATGCCTGTGAGTGTTCACAAGGCATATCAGTCAAATCCAGGTGAAGAACACTGACTTTCTGTAAATGTATCCTTAAGTACTTGAGAAGAACTAAGGATATGATGTTGGTCTTGTAATGGAGAACTCCAAGTTCGAGGATACACAGACTCGGACTTCATGTCCGATATAGATGATCGAAAGCGAATCTGGCAGACTGTTTGTGCTGGAAGAGTTCCTACAAACAGCGATATCATTCATCGCGCATTACCTTAAGAAAGGTTACGTTGAGTCAAGAGAGTTCAACTCCGAGATTAATTGGCAGACCCCACTGACAAACATTGGAGCACAGAAGATCGAAGCCCACCTTGAGAAAGATGGGACTTAGACTTGTAGCCATTGGCTTTAGGACAAGTGGGAGAATTTTAGAGATATATGCTGCCCTAGAAGCCAGAATTGGCTGACACTTGTAATACACTTCTAGGGGCAAAATTGTAATTTTGACTATAATTAATAAAATGGGTTATTTTCTATCACACATGTGTTATTAGTGTCTGTGATACATCCTTTGAGTTAATGTAATGATAATTCATATTTTCAAGAGTTGAAAATTTAAGACATGAATAAATCATTATTAACTCATAAACAGCTTCCGACCATAGGATCATCACGAGGATTGTGATTGATCCGGAAGTTGGTGTACGATCGCTTCTCTTTAGAGATGATCTTGAGTCTACGGTGTGGAGACACCAGAGCGAGAGTACAGGTACTCGTTAGAGAACGAGGGCACTGAGCGTGACCACCTCGAGTAGTCATTAGGGAGTCTTACCTTCTCGTCAATGACTGACTCGATGCTGCATAGTTGTGTCTGGTTCTTTGACCTGAGATGCATCGGCAGTTCACCTTGAGGGTGTTATAGTTTTGACTACACACATACTCAGTCTCCTAGCCATATGGAACCCTGAGTGTGATTGGCGTGACATGTTCATTGTAGGAACTGGATTGCATCAAGATGGGATCTATCTACCTCGGTGGTAGAGGAGTAGCCCTATGATGATCATGAGAATCAAGTCCAGAAGCCCATGGCCATGGTGCAGAGTGAAATAATAGAAAGAGTTTCTATTTAGATTTTCACATTGGACTCGAATCGAATGATTACATCATATACAGAGACTAGGTTTGACGAGTTCACCTTAACCCTAATCTGATCGGGGCTCAAGATAGAAGAACTTAATCACACATAGCGCACCAAGAGGTTCGCATTCAGCTCTGAGGGTTTGCCACCATATACTGCTAGTGTCACTGGTGGATTTTGGGAGCAATTAGAATGATTTAGATGATCGATCATTTAGCTGTTCGAATCAGAAGAGTTCTGATCCATCGAAAAGAGTTTCGATGATGTCTATGATAGAGATCATGACATATCCCATTACCATACAGAACTGAACCTAACTGGGTCACACAAACAAGGGTTTGAATCTGGTGATCATCAACTGAACTGATCTAGTTCAATTGATCTGAATGAGATTCAATTAGGTTCAAGGAAATCGTGCTAGCACTCGATTGAACCTAACGTTCTTCTTTTACTATCACAAATAAGTTGTCCTGACTGAGCCAAAGGAGTTTGTGCTCAATCAAAGGCCTTCATATGGTCTGACTGGAGTTGTCCAGTCAGAATAGGTTGTCTTATTTGTAAGACATTACCTGCCATTTTTGGTCACCTGCCATTTCTTGTTCTTTGACTTTGGTCAAAAGTCTACCTTTGACTGGTCAAACGTTGACCATTCACCCTTTGACTTTTGACCACATGTCATGCACTATTGGAGAGCTAGTGGGGCTTGTCCCCCGCCAGAACCTGGCAAGGAGAAGGGCGCACCCAAGGGTGGCGTGAACCCAAGTAGGAGGCGCCTAGGAGTCCTTGTTTGACAAGGACTCCACTCTCCTTTTGGATTCCAATCAAGTTCTACTAAGAAATCTAGTTACTGGTCTTAGGTGCCCTCTAAGGAGGAATCCAGGGGTCTCTTTTTCAACCAATCAGATTTAGATCTGATTTCACAAAGGGTTGTGATTGGTTGGAGAAGAGGAGTTGGATCACAAGAGGTCTATAAATAAGACCCTGCGCCCAACCCTAATCCTAAGTGAATTCAATAGAGATTCCCATGCCCAAGGCTGCCTCTCCCCTCCTTTCCATGCCATACTCTCTTCTCCCCTTGCTCTCCATGTCCAAAGATGTTTTGGACTTAGTTTGGTGCAATTCAGATCAAGAAAGCCATCAAAAGCAAGAAGGCTGCGCTGCTGCAAAAGGACGACTGCAGATCTTCAAAAGAGTTTTGAAATATCCTCCAGATCAGATCCAGATCTGATTTTTGGGGTGTGATAGAGAAGAAGAGTTCTCCAATCCAACCCGAGTGGATACCGGTAGAGCTAGGCGCTTGCGTGGCTAAGATCCAGAACCTTCCGCTGCAATCAGGATCATCTATAGGGTAATAGGATTACCCAAATCAGGTAAATTGAATTTGATTTAATTTATCTTATTTTATTTTATTTATTAAAATAATAAGAATCAGATCTGAAACATATCAAGATCTGGTAGAGATCAAGAGAAAATTTTTGAAATATATCTCTTGATCTAATCAGATCTGGACGAACCTGGACTGGGAAATCAGGATTTCCCTTCAATACTAGTATAGCATCCAGGTGAGATGTAAGAGTACATCTGCACAGAACAGACTAATGTAGCACTCTACTGTCAGGAGTAACTAGCTAAGGCCAATGGGTATAAGTATCCCTCCGACCTGAGATCATCATAGTGACTTGCAAGCAACTCACTGTACTTTGGTATCGAACTACCTATATTTCTAATATAGGTTTGAAAGATTTTTGGGTACAGTCAGGTACTTATAAAATTGGCATGTGAGTCAAGATGGGATTGACCACTCCTGATTAACTTCAGAAAGAGAATGACTTGCTGTATTTTAATTTAGCAAAATCTAGACCTGGATAATCCTCGTGAGGTGTCGTAGGATTTGCAAAACTTGAGACACAATAGCGATGACTTGTATGAGCACTGACAGCATACTCGAAGTCATCTTGAGCATTATTGGTCAAAGGGATGAATTATATGATAACCATGGGATAGGGTTCTAAGAATGTTGCTTTGCATATATTTGACCTATCCAGACATCGGGAACCATTGCTTGATGGTAACTTGGATTGGTACAGAAATTAGTTCTTATGCTACCGACTTAGATTCGAACCTATAAGGTCATACACATTAGAACTTATTATCTGATCAGATGATTAATCAATGATTGAGAATCATTTCGAGGTCAAACATTTAATGCGATTGATGTTTGACCTAATGCAAGTATTACAGGAGGATCGATTAGCAATTGGATTGCTAGTTAGCTCAATTTGATTGAGCAATCAGGATGTAATCAAGTTTAATTGAATTAGATTCGATTAGAATTAGTTTGAATTTAATTAGATTAAGTCTAGTTGATTTATTGGATAAGCCAATTGCAAGAAAGAATAATTTCTTGTTTGACTAGGACTTGGGTGCACCTAATTGACTTACCATTTAAATCAGATTTAAATCTTGATTTAATCTGATTTAATTAGGCTTCTAGTTAGACTAGGATCATCCTTAATTAGGTTTCATTTGATCTGATTTAATGAGATTTAAATTAGATTCAAAGCTATTTTGATCTAGTCAAATAAGAGGAGTCCTAGTTGGACTGGGACTCTCTCTCTTTCTCTTGCGCCTAAGAAAGCCCACACCCACAAATATTTTTTTGAGGTTTATGTAAACATTTTCATACCAATGAGAGGTCCCCATTCCCCACCTATTAGATTATTTGGATTATATTTTGACTTGGTCAAAACTATAAGGAAGTTGAAAATTGTTTCCTACTTCGAAGAGTCTTCTTTGACCCAAACTCCTGCCTCCTTGTGCACCAACTCTACCCATGCCCCTCTATCTTATTTGGCCCTTTCTCCCTTGCTTTTATGCATGAGAATCAGTGGTTACATAAAATAATAAGTGGAAGGGGCGTTTAAGAGTTGGATGCCCCATAGAAGTTGCCCATTTGACTGGGTTTTGACCTAGTCTTACAATAAAAAGGGGCACCTCCTTTGAGATGGTAAGAAGATGTGATAAATCTCAAAAAAATTATAAAAAAATTAGAAGAGAAGAAGGAGAAGGCATGAAGGATTTGTGGTGCCAAGATTCTTGGAGAAGAGCCCTCAATTAAGACATCAAAGATTGATGTCTTGAAGAGACAAGGTAGGAGAAGATTGTCTTCTCTTATATTTTTCTTTTATGTTTTTTTTCTATTTTATTTATAATTTTTATATGATAAAAATCTGAGATATAGAGAGAGGATTTGGGTGTGGGGATGAGTGCTCCATGTTGTTGGGACATGGTGTTAATTTTTTGGACATGATCTAATCATGTCCTGATGAGAGAAGGAGAAGAGAAGAAAGGTCTTCTCTTAGGGTTTCTTGGAGAACCTTTCCTCTCCAATTTTTGTGAGAATTTTATATGATGAAAATTAGATATATTAGATCTAAAAACTTAAGAAAAATTCTAGAGGAGAAGGTCTCTTGTGCTAGCATAGAGATATTTTCAGGACATCAACTGTTGATATCCTCAAGAAGAAGATTTATCTTCTCTTAAAATTTATTTTTCTATATTCTTAATTTCTAATTTTTGGAAGGTCCGAAGATTGGATTTCTTCCTTGTTCTTCCTCATGTTCTTCATTTCTTGGAGTGTCTAAGAGATCCGAAGAATAAGTATTTGATTACCCATTATGAGGGATTCGCAAGAAGCTAGCACTTCGAGCGGATCTTCGTTCTACAAACCTTCGATCTGTGTTGTAGGTTCGTGTGGATCACTTGCAGAGATCGGATGCTTGTGCGGCTTCAAAGGTAATAATAGATTCAATCACAGAGTTCTCGACCCATGCCAAGGTAAGAGATCTGATCTCTTGGTGACCAAGATGCAATCTTTGGTTAGATCTAGAATTGTTCTAGATCTAGGTATTGATATGATCAATACCACTTATGATTAATTTAATTTTATATTTATATTTACATCATAACATGTTATAGATCCTTGATGTAGGGTTTTATAATTTGATTACATGCATGTTGTAGATTAGATAATTTAATCTATGTCTTCCGCTGCTCTATATTTCGAACAAGTTTTGAAATCTATGCATGAAACCCTACATATTTTTCAGTAATGGTACCAGAGTATCTAGGTTCTTTTATAACATGATCATGTTTGCATTAGATTAAATCTAAAAATTAAAATTAATTAAAGATTGCATATACTGCTATATGGTTGTCCCGTTGTAAGGTTAATCCCTTACAATGAAAAGGTTGTTCTGAATCTGAATTATAAATAATTTAGATTAGATCTAAAAAAATTTATGATTTAATTTTTTGATTTAAATATGAAATAAAATAGATATTTAATTTATTTTAAATTATTTAGATTAGATCTAAATAATATCAGGATTGCACATACTGTCATAAGGCTGTCCTGCTATAACGTTTATCCCTTACAGTGGAAAGGTTGTTCTAGTATGTGCTGATCTAAGAAATCTATATTATAAATATGATAGATGAGATCTAAAATAATTTATGATTTATTTTTAGATTTTAAATTTAATTTTAAATAATTTATGATCTGATCCACATGATGTATTTTATGTTTAGATCTAGATTCTCTTATTGCATATGTTGATATGTAATTTTTATTCTAAATTTAGAATGTATATGTATGACATATTTATTTTATATAATTTAAATTAAGAACTTACTTTCTATAAAATCTTATATTCAAAATCCTAGGACATGATCTAAATAATGAAATAAATCAGATCTAAAACCATGTATTGAATATGATTTAATGTAAATTATTTATAATTTAAAAATATTTTAAATAATAAAATTAGAAACTAGTTCTGAGGTTCCATAAATCCAAAATTTAAACTTAATTAAGAATTAAGTGATTGTTTAGGATCTAGATTTATGATTTGAAGATCCTAAGATAATTTCATAAAACTTGGGTTAAAGATTAAATGGGTTAGTTTTGATCAGGTCATTAACTAGGATAGACCTAGGGTTAGATTAAATATGGACTTAGTTAAGAAATTGATCAAATCTAATTAATAGTTAATTAGGATTAGGTCATTTCTTTTCTATAGATCAATTCAGTAGTTGCAGTTGATCAAAGTCCATATATCTAACAAATGAATCTGATCGTGGCTCAGAGATCGAGCCCGAGTCTTTAGGCAGACCAAATCAAAACTGACAAACCAATTGGTGTCTAAGGTAAGCCTGGCATTTTAGACCAATGGTTTTTAATTGGCAGCCCACTTACCTAGCTATTTCTGATGATGTCTAAGGCAAGCCTTGGCAGACCCTCCCATCGATCTCACTTACCTAGCCAATATGGTTAATCATATTTCAATTAGGTTGCTTATTGATTCGTGCTAACCCAAATCACATAAAAAATCAGTGAGACGGTTTTCATTTAGTGAGACTGATATAGGTGCCCATGGATCAAAATTGATCATAATCCTCATCAGTGACTTATGAAGTCAGTGGGATGACCTGACTTGGTAAAGTCAATGGGAGCAAATTGGTCCATATCCTTTCTATCCTTAAATCACTAATAATTTAAATCATCTAAAATTATTAGGTCCTTAAAATGATAAAGTTATGGAGATAACCGAGTCATAGTCTCTCATTAAGGTGTTTGATAATGAGTCCATTAACTCAATAATCATTGGAGGCCCAAAGGCTTGGTGCTTGCTGACTAATGAAATTATCATTCATCTTATGATGACTTGGATGTGTCTCTCTAATAGTGGTTAGGTTGGCCAACCAAAGTTGGGCCTAACCATTCATTGATTAGATGCACCAATTATAGTCATGTTAATAGTTGGACCTAATCGGATCCTTACAGTAGAGGCCAAAGCCTATTAATTAGGTTTCTAAGGCAAAATTAAATTATTAAAAATTATTTAAAGAAATAATTAGTTATGAACCTATCCTTAGATGTGCATGGGTTGGCCAACCAAAGTTGAACTCATGTGCAGTCTATGTGGATTCTAGTACCTGCTAAAAAATTAAAGTAATTTCTCAAATTGAAGGTAGAGGCTACCAATTTGAATAAAATAGTGAAAGAACCTTTAGACTAAAGTCCAAGTCTTTAGGCTTAATATAATTCACATACTTAGGTCAATCTTCTCTTTTCTCAAACTAAGGCTAAACCCTAATTGCTCGTATCACTATTAGACAGTGATGACTTATGGGATCTAACTTCGATAATTAGCATCGAGAGTTGAATTTGGTTCAACAGTATGAATGGGTTCGTACTAGGGCTTCTAAGCCCAGTCAAAACAATTAGTCCAAGGTTAACCCAAATCATGCATAGTGCTTCTAATGTTAGAAGCAGGATCATAAGAAGAAGAATTATCTTGCTTCACTTAACCATAACAGGCTAAATAAGACAAATGAGCAAAAGTTGCTCATTAAAGATATTATATGATAACATCTTAAAATTTCTCTGTAAATAATTCTGCTACATAGGTATTTGATGCCAGTAGTCTTATGTAATTTGTTGCAAAGACTACAAGTGAGATATTTGAAAATGATGAGAAATACCTAAATGTTGGGGATGGAAGTCTTGTTCTAATCCTAGCTTTAGGATTTGTCAAGCTTATTTTTAATAGATATCATTTTGAGTGACTGTCACTATTGTCCATCGTTTATGATAAATGTGATCTCTGATGGCCTTTTGATCAGAGATGGTTATCATTTATCAATAAAGAAGATTATTGTGATATTATTATGAATAATTTTATAGTAATATATAGATAATAAAGGAATGACATTTAATATTTATTCAGCCTATTAAGTGTAATATACACACCCAAGTTAGATTATGTCATGGAGATCTATCTTTAGCATTATAGGCTTAGTCATCTTGACAAGAACAAGATAAATGGGTTAGCTTAAGAGGAAAACCTCAACATCAATGATCATGAATTATTGATAGTTTGTGAATCTCGTCTTCTTGAAAAAATGACAAAGTCACATTTTACTAGAAAAGGTGATGGAGACGATAAAGTTCTAAGTCTCATACATAGTGATGTATGTGGACTTATGAACTTAAGTGCCAAAGGAAGATATTAATGTTTTATTACAGACAACCTATCTGGGCATGGGTGCATTTGATCTGAATTATTTGAAATGTTCAAATGATTCAATAATGAAATAGAAAACAAATTGAAAAGATATTAGAACTCTTCGATCGGACCGAGGAGGTGAATACTTATTTAGTGAGTTTTTGACATATCTAGGAGAGAATTGGATTCTCTCAAGTGGATTTGTTTTCGGAGCATAGTGTATTTGAAAAAAGAAATTAAACTTTGTTAGACATGGTTCAATCTACTATAGGGTTCACTTGTCTGCCAGTTTCAGGGTTGTGCTCTTGGGGCTACTAGTTTTTCTCTGAAAAAGGTTCTGAGTAAATCTGTCGCATAGATTCCATATAGGATATGGATCAAGCGTAGACTTAGACTCTCTCACTTTCAGATTTGAAGTTGATCAGTCTATGTCATATATTTGCACATGGATAAACTGGGATCCTGATCCAATAAGTATTTAAGGGTTATTAATTCTACTATGCTAAAGAACATAAGATGTTCATCGATAGTAGGGCATTCTTTTTGGAAAGAAGTTTCTTAGAGAAGGAATTGATGCCTATCAAGTTGAACTTGAAAAGGTTTAACTGGTGGAAAAGAACCGACGTAATCTAGTAAACCAACAGAACCAAATTTGATCAGATCAAATCTGAAGCCCATTAAAGTGTCACCTTTAAGGAGATCCGATATAGTACTGTATTAGCTGGATAGATACTTTATTATCAAGGCCCGGGATGGCGATCCTATTGAGCTCGATGACAACAATAAGGATCCGATCACCTATAGGGATACAATATAGTGATTTGACTCTAAGAAGTGGCTTGGAGTCACATGATCCAAATTGAAGTCCATGAAAATCAATAGTGTATGGACACTAAATGATTCACCTGAAGGGATAAAATCCATTGGGTGTGAATGGATTTTTAAAAGGATCAAAGTAGCACAGATGGAAAGATAAAGACCTTAAAGGCCGTTTGGCTATTGCCTCAGAATTAGAACATACATTTTGAATGTATGCCTTTGTTATGAACAAAGATAAATCCTGCATTTGTAATTGGACAAAATATTCTATAGTGTTATTCCTTGCATTATCTGTGGATGAAATTCTCTTAATCAAGAATGACATCCCAACGTTGCAAGGAATAAAGATTTAGTTGTCATATTATTTCTCCTTATACGAGACTAGACATGGTATACTCACTTGAGGAAGTGAGCAGATACCAGTCTAATCCAAGTAAGAACTACTGGAGGATTGTATAGGCAAACCTTAAGTATTTGGAAAACACTAAGGTCCAGCGACTCAAATAAGGAAGTACTGACTTAAAATATGTGGATGTTTTAATTTTAATCAGAATAAGATGACAATAAGAGAATGTCGGCTCATACCCTAATTATAGGAGCAATCTACTTGAAAAATTCCAAGTAGGATACTTTAGCCTATTCAGTTAGTGATGTAGAAACATCGTGGCATATGATGCTACCATATAAGCTGTATAGTTGTTGAGGTTCATTAGCAGGATGGGAGTAGCACCCTCCATAGATGGTCCAGTCCTATCGTAGCACTAGAGCTATAGCTCAGGCTAAAAAATTGAAGGACCAGCATATTTTGCATCACTATCACCTTAGATATTAGATCTGGATGATGTTGACTTTTAGAAGATCGATGGAACAGAAGAACTTGATCGACCTATTTGCTAAGGACTCAAAACTAAGAAGTTCTGCAAACTCAAGTGGAAGATAGTATATTTAATATCATTCTGATTGGCTTTAGTCCAAGTGGGAGTTATTAGGAAATGTATCCTAAAGTCAATCATCTAAGTAGTAGATGATTGGAGTATATGAATTATCTAATAATAATAGTTATTTGGTTGATTCATTATAAAAATTCTATCTTTCTTAAATGAACTCATAAATTACGATGAAGTCCTTAGAACCATAATCAATCGATAAAAGAGGATTTGTCGAATGGTTCTTAAATTATTCATGATCAAATGATAAGTTATTAACAAGGACGATAACTTATCGAGGGTAGGTCACTGTATGCCATATGCATTGGTTGTCATCATAATCAAGTAGTGTGGAGACACTGGTATGACATCTAGATGAGATGTAGGAGTTTATCTGCACTGATGTGACCAATGTAGCACTCTACTATCAAGAGTAGCTAGCTATGGCCAATGGATATAAGTATCCCTCTGACCTGAGATCACCATGGTGACTTGCAAGCAACTCACTATACTTTGGTGTCAGACTGTCTGTATTTTTAATATAGGTTTGAAAGATTTTTACGTACAATCAAGTACTTGTAAAGTCAGTGTGTAGGTCAAGATGGGGTTGACCACTCCTAATTAACTTCAGGAAGAGAATGACTTGCTGTGTTCTAATTTAGCAAAACCTAGGCCTAGGTAATCCTCGTGAGGTGTCACGAAATTTGCAAAATTTTGAGATACAATAGCGATGACTTGTTTAAGTGCTGACAATGTAATCAAAGTCATCTTGAGCATTATTGATCAAAGGGATGAATTACATGGTAACCATGGGCTAGGGTTCTAAGAATGTTGCTTTGCATGTATTTGACCTATCTGAACGTCGAGAACCATTACTAGATGGTAACTTTGATTGGTACAAAAATTAGTTTCTATGCTATCGGCTTAGATTCGAACCTATGGGGTCACATACATTAGAGCTTATAACATGATCAGATGATTAATCGATGATTGATTAATCGATGATTGAGAATCATTTCGAGGTCAAACATTCAATGCGATTGATGTTTGACCTAATGTAAGTGTTGCAGCAGGATTGATTAGTAATTGGATTACTAGTTGGCTTAATTTGATTGAGCAATCAGACTGAGCTCCATTCTAATTGAATTAGATTCAATTAAAATTAGTTTTGACTTAATTAGATTAAGTCTAGTTGGTTTATTAGATAAGCCAATTGAAAGAAAGAATAATTCCTTGTTTGACTAGGACTTGGGTGCACATAATTGACTGAGCATTTAAATTAGATTTAAATCTTGAATTAATCTGATTTAATTAGACTCCTTGTTGGACTAGGATCATACTTAATTAGGTTGTATTTGATCTAATTTAAATAGCTATTTTGATCTAGTCAAACAAGATGAGTCCAATTGGACTGGGACTCTCTCTCTTTCTCTTGCACCTAAGAAAGCCCTTGGCCACATATATTTTTCTGAGGTTTACATGAACATTCTCATGCCAATGAGAGGTCCCCACACCCCACCTATCAGATTATTTGGAATATATTTTGACTTGGTCAAACTAGAAGGAAGATGGAAATTGTTTTCTACTTGGAAGAGTCTTCTTTGACCCAAACTCCTCCCTCCCTTGTGCACCAACTCTACCCATGCCCCTCTATCTTATTCAGCTCTTTCTTCCTTGCTTTTTTGCATGAGAATCAGTGGTTACACAAAAAAAAAAGTGGAAGGGGTGTCTAAGAGTTGGATGCCCCATAGAAGTTTCCCCTTTAACTAGGTTTTGACCTAGTCTTGCAGTAAAAAGGGGCACCTTTTTTAAGATGGTAAGAAGATGTGATAAATCCCAAAAAAGTCATGAAAAATCATAGGAGAAGGATGAGAAGGCATAGAGAATTTTTGGTGCCAAGATTCTTGGAGAAGAGCCCTCAATTAAGACATCAAAGGTTGATGTCTCGAAGAGACAGGGTAAGAGAAGATTATCTTCTCTTATATTTTTCTTTTATGTTTTTCTCCTTCTATTTTATTTATAATTTTTATATGATAAAAATCTAAGAGCGAGAGAGAGGATTTGGGTGTGGGGATGAGTTCTTTAAGTTGTTGGGGCATGGTGTTAATTTTTTGGACATGATCTGATCATGTCCTGATGAGAGAAGGAGAAGAGAAGAAAGGTCTTCTCTTAGGGTTTCTTGGAGAACCTTTCCTCTTCAATTTTTGTCAAAATTTTATATGATGAAAATTAGAAATATTAGATCTAAAAATTTAAGAAAAATTCTAGAGGAGAAGGTCTCCTCATGTCCTAGCATAGAGATGTTTTCAGGACATCAACCATTGATGTCCTGAAGGAGAAGATTTGTCTTCTCTTAGAATTTATTTTTTCATATTCTTATTTTCTAATTTTTGAGAGATCGAAGGGTTGGATTTGTTTCTTGTTCCTCCTCATGTTCTTCATATCTTAGAGTATTCAAGAGATCCAAAGAACATGTATTTGATTAACCATCAAGAGGGATCCATGAGAAGCTAGCAGTTCGAGAGAATCTTAGTTCTATGAACCTCCGATCTATGTTGCAGGTTTGTATGGATCAACTATAGAGGTCGGATGCTTGTGCGGCTCTGTAGGTAACAACGGATTTAATCGTGGAGTTCTCAACCCATGCAAAGGTAAGAGATCTGATCTCTTGGTGATCTAGATGCGATCTAAGATTAGTTCTAGAATTATTCTAGATCTAGGTATTGATATGATCAATACCACTTATGATTAATTTAATTTTAGATTTATATTTGCATCATAACATGTTATAAATTCTTGATGTAGGGTTTTGTAATTTGATTACATGCATGCTACAGATTAAATAGTTTAATCCACGTCTTCCGCTGCTCTATATTTTGAAAAAAGTTTTAAAATCTATGCATGAAACCCTGCCTATTTTCCAACAGTGGTATTAAAGCATCTAGGTTCTTTTATAACATGATCATGTTTGCATTAGATTAAATCTAAAAATTAAAATTAATTAAAGATCGCACATACTTCTATAAGGTTGTCCTATTGTAAGGTTAATCCCTTACAATGAAAAGATTGTCCAAGTATGTGCTGATCTGAATCTAAATGATGAATAATTTAGATTAGATCTAAGAAAATTTATGATTTAATTTTTTAATTTAAATTTAAATTTAAATAAATATTTAATCTATTTTAGATTATTTAGATTAGATCTAAATAATATCAGGATTGCACATACTGCCATAAGATTGTCCTGTTGTAAGGTTTACCCTTTACAATGAAAAGGTTATCCTAGTATGTGTTGATCCAAGAAAACTTAGTCATAAATATGATAGATGAGATCTAAAGTAATTTATATTTTATTTTTATATTTTAAATCTAATTTTAATTGGTTTATGATCTGATCCAAATGATGTGTTTTATGTTTAGATCTAGATCCTCTTATTGCATATGTTGATATGTAATTTTTGAATTGAATCTAGAATGTATATGTATGACATATTTATTTTATAGAATTTAAATTGAAAACTTACTTTATGCAAAACCCTAGATTTGAATCCCTAGGACATGATCTAAATAATGAAATATATCAGATCTAAAACCATATATTATATATGATTCAATGTAAATTATTTATAGTTTAAAAATATTTTAAATAATAAAATCAGAAACTAGTTCTGAGATTCCAAAAATCAAAACTTTGAACTTAATTAAGAATTAAGTGATTATTTAGGATCTAGGTTTGTGATTTAAAGATCCTAAGATAATTTCATAAAACTTGGATTAAAGGTTAAACGGGTTAGTTTTGATCAGGTCATTAACTGAATTAGACCTAGGGTTAGATTAAATATGGACTTAGTTAAGAAATTGATCAAACTAAATTAATAGTTAATTAGGATTAGATCATTTCTTTTCTATAGATCAATTTAATAGTTGTAGTTGATCAAAATCCATATATCTAACAAATGAACCTGATTATGGCTCAATGGTCGAGTCCGAGTCTTTAGGCTGAACAAATCAAAACTGACAAACCAATTGATGTCTAAGATAAGTCTGGCATTCTAGATCGATGGTTTTTAATTGGCAGCCCACTTACCTGACCATTTTTTATGGTGTCTAAGACAAGCCTTGGCAGACCCTTCCACCGATCTCACTTACCTGGCCAATATGGTTAATCAGATTTTGATTAGGTTGCTTATTGATTCGTGCTAACCCATGTCACATAGAAAATCAATGAGACTGATTTCATTCAGTGAGACTGATATAGATGCCTATGGATAAAACTTGATCATAATCCTCATCAATGACTTATGAAGTCAGTGGGAGGACCTGACTTGGTGAAGTTCATGGGAGCAAATTGGTCCATTTTCTTTCTATCCTTAAATCACTAATAATTTAAATCTTGTAAAATTATTAGGTCCTTAAAGTGATGAAGTTATGGAGATAACCGAGTCATAGCTTCCCATTAAGGTGTTTGATAATGAGTCCATTAACTCAATAATTATTGGAGGCCCAAAGGCCTGGTGCTTATTGACTAATGAAATTATCATTCATCATATGATGACTTGGATGTGTCACTCTAATGGTGATTAGGTTGGCCAACCAAAGTTGGGCCTAATCATTCATTGGTTAGATGCACCAAGTATAGTCATGTTAATGGTTGGATCTATCCAGATCCTTACAGTGAAGGCCAAAGCCTACTAATTAGGTTTTTGAGGCAAAATTAAATTACTAAAAATTATTTGGAGAAATAATTGATTATGAATCTACGCTTACATGTACATGGGTTGGCCAACCAAAGTTGGACTCGTATGCAGTCTATGTGGATTCTAGTACCTACTAGGGAATTAAAGTAATTTCCTAAATTGAAGATAGAGGCTACCAATTTGAATAAAATAGTGGGAGAACCTTAAGATTAAAGTCCAAGTCTTTAAGCTTAATATAATTCATATACTTAGGTCAATGTTCTTTTTTCTCAAATTAAGGCTAAATTCTAATTGCTCCTATCACTGTTAGACAGTGATGACTTATGGGACCCAACATCGATAATTAGTATTCAGAGTTGAATTTGGTTTAACAGTACAAATGGGTTCGTACTAGAGCTTCTAAGCCCTGTCAAAACAATTAGTCCAAGGTTAACCCAAATCAAGCATAGTGTTTCTAATGTTAGAAGCAGGGTCATAGGAAGAGGAAATGTCTTGTTTCACTTGACAATAACGGGCTGAACAAGAGAAAGAAGCAAAAGTTGCTCATTAAATATGTTATATGATAACACCTTAAAATTTCTCTATAAATAATTCTACTAAATGGGTATTAGATGTCTATTTGTTGCAAAGACTACAAGTAAGTGGGATATTTGAAAATGGTGAGAAATACCTGAACATTGGGGATTGAAGTCTTGTTCCAATCCTAGCTTTAGAATTTGTCAAGCTTATTTTTAATAGATGTCATTTTGAGTGATTGTCACTATTATCCATCGTTTATGATAAATGTGATCTCTAATGGCCTTTTGGTCAGAGATGGTTATCATTTATCAATAAAGAAGATTGTTGTGATATTATTATGAATAATATTATAGTAATATATGGATAATAAAGGAATGATATTTAATATTTATACAGTCTGTTAAATGTAATGTACGCACCCAAGTTAGATTATGTCATGGATATCTATCTTTGGCATTATAGGCTTAGTCATCTTGACAAAAATAGGATAAACAGGTTAGCTTGAGAGAAAAATCTCGACATCAATGATTATAAATCATTGAAAGCCTGTGAATCTTGTCTTCTTAGTAAAATGATAAAGTCACCTATTATTGGAAAAGGTGAAGGAGCCGATAAAGTTCTAAGTCTCGTACATAGTGATGTATGTGGGCTTATAAACTTAAGTGCCAAAGAAAGATACTAATATTTGATTACAGACGACCTATCTGGGCATGGATGCATCTGGCCTGAATTATTTAAAATGTTCAAATGATTCAATAATGAAATAAAAAAATAAACTGAAAAGATATTAAAACTCTTCGATCAGATCGAGGAGGCGAATGCTTATTCAGTGAGTTTTTGACATATCTAGGAGAGAATTGAATTCTCTCTCTAGTGGATTTCTTTTCAGAATATAGTGTATCTGAAAGAATAAATTGAACTTTGTTAAACATGGTTTAATCCACTATAGGGTTCACTTGTCTGCCTGTTTCAGTGTTGTGCTCTTATGGCTACTAGTTTTACTCTGAAAAAGGTTTTGAGTAAATCTATCGCATAGATTCCATATGGGATATGGATCGAACATAGACCTAGACTCTCTTATTTTCGGATTTGGAGTTGATCGGCCTATGTCATATATTTACACATAGATAAACTTGGATCCTAGTCCAATAAGTATTTAAGGGTTATTAATTCTACTATGCTAAAAAACATAAGATGTTCATCAGTAGTAGGCCATTCCTTTTGAAAAGGAGTTCCTTAGAGAAGGAACTGATGCCTATCAAGTTGAACTTGAAAAAGTTTAACTGATAGAAAAGAACTGACATAATCTAATAAACCTACAGAATTGGATTTGATCAAATCAAATTTGGAGCCAATTAAAGTGTCACCTTTAAGAAGATCTAGTATAGTACTGCATTAGCTGGATAGAAACTTTAGTATCTAGGTCCAAGGTGGCGATCCTGTTGAGCTTGATGAGAACAATAAGGATCCGATCACCTATAGGGATACAATGTAGTGATCTGACTATGAGAAGTGGCTTGGAGCCACATGATCCAAATTGAAGTCTATGAAAATCAATAGTGTATGGATACTAAATGATTCACCTGAAGGGATAAAATCCATTGGCTGTGAATGGATTTTCAAGAGGATCAGAGTAGCGCAGATGAAAAGGTAAAAACCTTAAAGCCCGTTTGGCTATTACCTCAGAATTAGAACATATGTTTCGAACGTATGCCTTTGTTATGAACAAAGACAAATCTAGCATTTATAATTAGGCAAAATATTCTATAGTGTTATTCCTTGTGTTTTCTGTGGATGAAATTTTCTTAATCGGGAATGACATCCCAGCATTGCAAGGAAGAAAGGTTTAGTTGTCATCTTATTTCTCCTTGTATGAGATTAGATATAGTATCCTCACTAGAGGTAGTGAGCAAATACCCATCTAATCCAAGTAAGAGCCACTAGAAGATTGTATAGACAAATCTTAAGTATTTGGAAAACACTAAGGTCCAGTGACTCAAATGTGGAAGTACTAACTTAAAACATGTGGATGTTTTAATTTCAGTTAGAATAGGTTGACAATAAGAGAATGTCGACTCATATCCTAATTATAGGAGCAATCTGCTGGAAAGGTTCCAAGTAGGATACTTTAGCCTATTCAGTTAGTGATGTAGAGACATCGTGGCATATGATGCTTCCATGTAAGCTATATAGTTGCTGAGATTCATTAGTAGGATGGGAGTGGCACCCTCCATAGATGGTCCAGTCTTATCATAGCACTAGAGCCATAGCTCAGGCTAGAGAACCGAAGGACCAGCATATTCTGCATCGCTATCACCTTAGATATTAGATCTAGGTGATGTTGACTTTTAGAAGATCGATGAAAAGGAGAACTTGATCGATCCATTTGCTAAGACCTCGGAACTAAGGAGTTCTACGAACTCAAGTGGAAGATAGGATAATAGATATTATTCTGATTAGTTTTAATTCAAGTGGAAGTTGTTGAAAAATGTGTCCTAAAGTAAGTCATCTAAGTAGTAGATGATTGAAATTAGTATATGAATTATCTGATAATAATAGTTATTCGACTGGTTCATCATAAAAGTTCTATCTTTCTTAAATGAACTCCCTAATTATAATGAAGTTCTTAGAACCACAATCAATCGATAAAGAAAGATTTATCAGATGGTTCTTAAATTATTCACGATCAAATGATAAGTTAGTAATAAGGACGATAACTTATCGAGTGTAGATCACTGTATGCCATATGCATTGATTGTCCTTGTAACCAAGTGGAGACATTGGTATGGCATTCAGGTGAGATGTAGGAGTACATCTGCACTGAACGTGATCAATGTAGCACTCTATGATAGGTACGCGATATTATCATTAAGACACCGTGTTTATCAATTTAATCCGACTTCTTAAAATAATTAAAAATGCATTGATAGCAGTGAGTCGGATTGAATCTACAGGGAAGGTAGTGTTTTTAGATTTGAAATCTTTGATTTTTGAAAAGAAAAAATAAATGATTTGAGTTTTGGAATCAAAAGTGAAGTTGGAAGATTAGAAATAAAAATTAAAAGATGCAGAAATTTAAACTTGATACTAAGATCTACTAATTAGATCTTAGCATCAACTTGCAATAAAATAAAAAATAATAATTAAAGTATAAAAATTAAATTATAATAAAAGTAAGAAATTAAAATATAAAAATAAAATTTTTATTAATTAAAATTTTAGAATTTAAATACATGAAATTTAAAAAGAATAAAATAGCCCGATCTTTGATCTTGGATCGGCATTGACAGAAAGATGGTGTAGAAGCCCGGCTCTTCTTCTCAACATCCGTTGCTTCGAAGTAGCCTTTAACCCATAACCTGGCTTCACCCTATACCAAAGCTTCACTTTGATTGGAGATGTTGATTTCTGGATGCCTGGGATCCTTTTTATAGAGCTAGGAGGGCTGGATATTTTTTTTCTAAAGGCAATGTGGGACTAATAGCCTTTGTAATCATCAAAATACAAAGAAATCCAAATAAAATTTGAATCAAAATAGCTCTGATATGACTCTGATAAGTCTGGTGAAATCTAGCCATTCAATAGAAATCCAACGGTCCAAAAATCATTAAAATTGGATGCGTATCAGTCCAGATCAGGTCGGATTAAATTTTGGCCATCCGATCATGCATTGATGGAGGAAATCTGGCCGTAAATCATGCATCAGGAGTCCTGATTACCACTGGAAGCATTCTGAACCATTGGATCTTCATCACTTGGTTTTCTAACCATTGGATCGTGCCAGATCGCTAATAGAATTTGAATCAAACCCAAAAATCACCACCGTCGTCCGATCTTAACCGTAATCAACCGCAGCCATCCGATCGCACAATTACTGTTCCCATGGATCGCATGGACTGGCCACACCACACACTGCAGTCAATCAGCACCTCTGTTGCCATGTGAAAAGACCAAATTGCCCTATGAGCTGCGATAAATTTCTATGGACCCTTTAAGGATCCAGGTCCGCCATGTGTCGCGCTGTGATTCGTCGGTTTCTACTGAGCTGGCGGTCCACGTCTGGATCGTGGATTGGCTGATGGCTTCATCAGCTGAGTCTACTTTGATAGCTTGGCTTGGCTTGGTGGCTTGGCTTGCAGAGTCGGCTGAGCCGTTTTCTTTTTTATTTAAATTTTATTTATTTTATTTCTTTAAAAATTCATATCCTTTCCGTTTTAGCTTTGTTTTACTCAAAATTTATGTTGTTGTGATCAAAAAAATGAGCTCTTTCCATTGATAATAAAATTTTATTTTTAATTTTTATTATTTTTTAATTAGTTTTTTTAATTAATAAAAATATGAATTTCTCAAAATTTATATATAAATTGATTATTAATTCTTAAAAATTAATATCAATTAATTGATAAATTAATACTTTTATTGATGAATTTATGATACTTATCACACCCCCCAACTTAAGCTTTGCTCATCCTCGAGTAAAGAAAGAATTTAGTTTTAAATATTTTTTAACTTTAGAGTTTTGAATTTTACCTAAGCAGTTTTCAAAATGGCCATTGATACTCAGTAGAACTTAAATGAGACATATCATTGGGGTATTAATACTTATCAATAAAAAAATTAAGTAAAAAATATTAAATTTTCTAGAACTTTTTCTAAATTATCCTACCTTTATTTCTGATTTGTCTAAACTTTAATATAGGTAGGTATATTGCTACTTCCATCCTTCATTTATTGATTTTATTTTCACATTGCCCACTTTTTGATGTGAATATCATTGCTTACTTAGGTAACAAGACCTAGTTACTTGGTGGAAAATCAATATTTTTTATTTATTTATTTATTTGTCTTTTTAACATTGTATCACTATTGAGTGTCTTAATCCCTTAAGCTTTCTATTTGATCCATGTAGCGAGTCTTGGGCCAATGACTCTCAAACTAGTTGGCTTTAGGGCACTAGGTATAGAATACTCATCGGACTTACTAGCTTGAATCAAATAGGCTACGAGTTAAGACTATCTTTACAATGAGCTTTTTTGCCCTTCACATCTTTTGACGCGAAACTCAATGCTTGCTTAGGCAAAGAGGCCCAGTTACTTAGTGAGAAGTACTTGAAAACTATTTTATTAAAATAACTTTTTTATATGAAGAAATGTATAGTTACCCAACACAAGTCTATAACTAAATAATTACAAATGCTCCAAGAAAATTTTTTTTATATTCTAGACTTAACTATTTATTGAATTTTCTTAATACTTGATTCCTCAATATCTCATATATTCTCTAATATGTGCATCAATTTTCTTTTAAAAAAATGCTTAGTTTAATTTGATTCTTAAGCATAATCAGGTGTCTAAATACTAAATACTAACTTTTTCAAGGATTTAAAATTTTAAAATTTTTATTTTTCTCTCCTCCCAACTTAATTGACATTATCCTCAATGGAGAAGAAAAAATAAAGGATGTAATAAAGAATATGGAAGAATACACCTAACTAAGTATATTTTTGGTCCAGCACATGCCTTTGAAAATTTGAGCTCTTCCTCCAACTTATTCAAATTATCCTAAAAAGAAAATAAACTAAAATGATAAATTAGATAAAAATTAAATATTGGGTTGCCTCCCAATAAGCGCTAAGTTTACCGTCTTCAGCCAGACACAATGCAGCTTACTATCCTATGTCAAATATTGGATTGACAAATTCCAATGGTTTTGAATTGCTAATCTCAGAAAGTTGATTTGTAATCCCATTATTGATATATTCATTGTTAATTTTAGGGATATAATTTATGATTCCATTCTCAGACCCATATTTATTAAGAATTTCTCCTATTTGTTCTTCTAAAATACTCATGAATGGAGTTTTAGGAGTTAAGTTTGATTCAATGGGTGCTGGAATGGTGACTAAAGGCTGTTTTAATTCTGGAGGTAAATTAATGTGATCTTGCTTAAACAACTCCATTGATATTTCATTACATGCCTCTTGATTTTTGTAAGAAGAACCAGCTTCTAGGGTTGAAGGGAATAGGACATTAGGTTTATAAGTCTCGGGTAAATCATCTATTCTCTTTTTCCCTATTTTTATCTCATTTAAACTGGAACTAGCATCAGTACTAATTCCTGGCTTCGGGTTCTTCTATATGGTTAGTCTCAGTACTAACCAATTTCCTCTAAATTTTTATTTTGGCTAGCATCAGTACTAGCCTCTCTCACCTGGATCTTGGTATGGGTCCATAAGAATCCTATAGCTTTTAAGTTCAAAAATTACTTTGGTATTCTCAGATTGGGGATTCTTAAGTGAGACATTAAATTGATAACTTGGTCCAGATGGTTGGTGGACATTAGGTGGGTTGTTTAAAATTGGTAGGTTTGGTAGTTGATCTAATTCTCTCCTCGTGTTAGACTCAACTAATTATCCTATTTGAGCTTCTAGTCTGGCGATAGATTGCTGTTGAGTCAGAATCAATTGTTGAAGTTGGTTAAATCTATCATCAGCTAGATTGGTCTGTTGAGGAGGTGGGTATGAGGGCTGATTACGATATGGTGACTGGAAAGGCTTACTAGACTGACCTCTATTATAGGCATAATTTTGGTATTGGAATCTATTTAGATAATTTTGTACCGGTAAAATTTGGTTCTGAGCCTGAGTCTGTTGAGATGTCCAAGAAAAATTATGGTGGTTGCTCCAATCTAGATTATATGAATTTAAAAATGGATCATTAACCGGCTTGGAGTAGCCTTTAGCAGCTTGGACTTGTTCTTGGATAAAAGATGAAAACTGTGCAGTCATAGGACATTCACTCACATGATGAGTTGGGCTTGTACAGATTGAACAAATTTCCTGATAATTAGAAGATGATGTGAATTGTGCAGGAGATTATTGACCTAGGATTAGGACTTGATCTAATTTCTAAGCAAGAAAGTCCACTTTATTTATCAAATTTAAATCAGTCTTATGACTAGATTCTAGATGTTTAAATTCATGGATCCCTACCCAGGTTTGGTGGAAAGACAATGAAGCATGGTTAATTGAGTTTTCACTCAAGATTTCAAATAAGGTATAGGCTTCGTCCTCACTCTTGTTCATGAATGCACCTCCACAGGATGCATCTACTATATGTCTGTATTGGTCTCCTAAACTCTCATAGAAAGCTTGAACTATTTGCCACTTAGGCAAACCATGGTGTGGGCATTTTTTAAGAAGTTTCTAAAGTCTCTCCCATGACTCGTGAATCTGTTCCCCTGGAAGCTGAGCAAATCCAGTGATAGCTTGCTCATAGTATTGGTTCGGCCTATGGGGTAAATTTTTTTAAGAAATTCATTTTGCAAGTCAGCCCAAGTTTTAATTGATCTCCCTATTGTCCTAAGCCAGTACTTGGCTTTGTCTTTTAATGATAAGGAAAATAAAATTAGTCTAAGGGCATCATTAGTTAAATTTTGAATTCTTACCATAGAGCAGATTTCTAAGAATTCATCTAGATGTTTATAAGGATCTTCATTGATGTTCCCATAGAAAGATGGAAGCATCTGGATTGTAGTCGGCTTGATCTCATAGTGGGTAGCATGAATTTCAGATAATTGGATACAAGTCGATGGATTATAGGTAGAAGGAATAAAGTATTCTTTCATCTGCTTAGGTGGTTCTCTAAAATTTTCAGCCATTTGGTTATCGGATTTAATATAATTCAGCCTTTTAATTTTATGATTGGATTCAACTAGATTAGGTAAAGCGATTTCCTACCGTGCATGCACTAGTGCAACCCTATCGTGTTGTTCAAAAAAAATTTTAGAATTTTTTTATATTTTTTATTATTTTATTATATTAATTATTTTATTTATTAATTTAATTTAATTTAATTTAATTTAATTATTATTTTTAATATTTTTTTAGTTAGTTAAATTTAATTTTTATTTTATTTTATTTTATTTTATTTTTATAGGAGAAAGAAGAAGAAAGAAAGAAGAGTTCTAAAGAAGAGGTCCTAAGGAGTCCTAGAACTAAGAAGAGAGAAAAGAATTAGGTTTAATTAGGTTTGATGTTGGTTAGCAATCAAGTTGGTCAATCAATCCTGACTAAGGGTTATCCTAGATCTAGATAGCTCCTAACTGCCAAGGTCACCTTCAAGCCCTCCAAGTGTAGGATTAGCCAATCAACTAGCCAGGTAAGTGTAAGGTCGGTGGGAGTCCCCCCGTTGCTTGCCTTAGACACCAATTATGCTTGGCCAGGTAAGCTAACGGAACCAATTAGAAACCACCTTCCTTCGGGCCCAGTCATCCCTGAACCACTTTCCTAGACACTAGTCAAATTGATTAACCCTAATCTGGTTCAACTCTTAGGGTTCCTTATCCTATTGAGCTCGAGATCCTAGGGCTGATGTCTAATTGATTTTAAAATTAAAGGCTTAGGTCAATGCAGGATGCTGGTTGGTTGTTTGTGGGCCAAGGAAGGGTGATCAAATCCCCACCTTATCTTGTTTAATTGGGTTGTGCCCTTAATTTGGTTTAACATGAATATGCACAAAAAATTTTCAATCAAAGGGTTCTATGCAATTTAAACTGGATGCATGCAACTAATTAAATTCTGAAAGGCTTACCTTACCTCCAGCAATCATCAAAAATAAAAAATAAAAATAAAAATAATATGATGCATGTTCTAAGCAGTTAGAATTTCTAATCTTATCATGAGGCTTTTAATTAGGTTTAAATGAATATTTTTTAAATTAATTTAAAAATAAAATAAGTAAATAAATAAATAAAAGGAAAAGAGGACTAGGGTTAGGATTGATCTCACCAAAATTAGATGCTTTCTTCCTTTTCTCTTTTTTTCTTACAAAATAAATAAATAAAAAAAAATTAGTGAGTAATATTTAAAAAAATATTTATAATTAATTTATAAAATAAAATAAAAAAAATCAAAGAAAAAATAGCATTTATTCCATCCCGGCAACGGTGCCAAAAGCTTAATGCATTTATCGAAATTATTTTTAATAAATCAAAGAAATTAAAATTAAAAATCAAAAATAGTCCTCGACAACAATGCCAAAAATTTGATAGGTACGCGATGTTGTCGTTAAGACACCGTGTTTATCAGTTTAATCCGACTTCTTAAAATAATTAAAAATGCATAGATAGTAGTGAGTCGAATCAAATCCATAGGGAAGGTAGTGTTTTTAGATTTAAAATCTTTAATTTTTAAAAATAAAAAAAAAATAATTTGAGTTTTAGAATCAAAAGTGAAGTCAAAAGATTAAAAATAAAAATTAAAAGATGCAAAAATTTAAACTTGGTACTAAGATATACTAATTAGATCTTAGCATCTACTTGCAATAAAATAAAAAGTAATAATTAAAGTATAAAAATTAAATTGCAATAAAAAGTAAGAAATTAAAATACAAAAATAAAATTTTTATTAATTAAAATTTTAGAATTTAAATACATAGAATTTAAAAAGAATAAAATAGCCTGATCTCTGATCTTGGATCGGCATTGGCAGAAAGATGGTGTAGAAGCTCGGCTCTTCTTCTCAGCATCTGTTGTTTCGAAGCAGCCTTTAACCCATAGCCTAGCTTCACCCTATACTAAAGCTTCACCTTGACTAGAGATGTTGATTTTTGGAGGCCTGGGTCCTTTTTATAGAGCTAGGAGGGTTGGATATTTTTTTCTAAAAGCAATGTGGGACTAATAGCCTTTGTAATCATCAAAATACAAAGAAATCCAAATAAAATTTGAATCAAAATAGCTCTGATATGACTCTGATAAGTTTGGTGAAATCTAGCCATTCAATAGGAATCCAACGGTCCAAAAATCATCAAAATCGAATGCGTATCAGCCTAGATCAGGTTGGATTAAATTCTGGCCGTCCGATCGCGCATTGATGGAAGAAATTTTGCCGCAAATCATTCATCAAGAGTCCTGATCACCACCGAGAGTGTTCTGGACTGTTGGATCTTCATCACTTGATTTTCTGGCCATCGGATCATGCCAGATCGCTGATAGAATTTGAATCAAACCCAAAAATCACCACCACCGTTCGATCTTGACCGTAATCAACCGCAGCCATCCAATTATGCAATTACTATTTTCATGGACCGCATGGACCAGCCACACCACACACTGCAGCCAATCAGTGCCTCTGTTGCCAAGTGAAAAGACCAGATTGCCCTATGAGCCATGATAAATTTCTGTGGACCCTTTAAGGGTCCAGGTCCGCCATGTGTCGCGCTGTGATTTGTCGGTTTCTGCTGAGCTAGCGGTCCATGCCTGGATCATGGACTGACTGATGGCTTCATCGGCTGAGTCGGCTTTGATGGCTTGGTGGCTTGGCTTGCAGAGCCGGCTGAGCCATTTTCTTTTTTATTTAAATTTTATTTATTTTAATTCTTTAAAAATTTATATCTTTTCCATTTTAGCTCCATTTTACTCGAAATTTATTTCATTACGATAAAAAAAATGAGCTATTTCCATTAATAATAAAATTTTATTTTCTAATTTTTATTATTTTTTAATTAGTTTTTTTAATTAATAAAAATATTAATTTCTCAAAAATTATATATAAATTGATTATTAATTTTTAAAAATTAATATTAATTAATTAATAAATTAATACTTTTATTGGTAAATTTATGATACTTATCACTCTACTATCAAGAGTAGCTAGCTAAGGCCAATGAATATAAGTGTCCCTCCGATCTAAGATCACCACGGTGACTTACAAGCAACTCTCTGTACTTTAAAGTCAGACTGTCTGTATTTTTAATATAGATTTGAAAGATTTTTAGGTACAGAAAAGTACTTGTAAAGTTGGTGTGTGAGTCAAGATGGGATTGATCACTCCTGATTAACTTCAAGAAGAACATGACTCACCGTATTTCAATTTAGCCAAACCTAGGCCTGGGTAATCCTCATGAGATTTCACGAAATTTGCAAAATTTTGAGACACAATAGCGATGACTTGTATGAGTCTTGACAGCGTATTCGAAGTCATCTTGAGCATTATTTATCGAAGGAATGAATTATATGGTAACCATGATTTAGGGTTCTAAGAATGTTGCTTTGTATACATTCGACCTGTCCGAATGTCGGAAACCATTGCTAGATGGCAATTTTAATTGGTACAGAAATTGGTTACTATGCTACCAACTTAAATTCGAACCTATGGGATCATACACATTAGAGCTTGTAAACTGATCAGATGATTAATCGATGATTGAGAATCATTTCGAGGTCAAACATTAAATGTGATTAATATTTGACATAATGCAAATATTGTAGGAGGATCGATTAGCAATTGGATTGCTAGTTGGCTCCATTTGACTGAGCAATTGGGTTGAGATCAAATCTAATTGAATTAGATTCAATTACAATTAGTTTGGACTTAATTAGTTTAAGTCTAGTTAGTTTATTGGATAAGTCAATTGCAAGAAAGAATAATTCCTTATTTGACTAGGACTTGGGTGCACCTAATTGACTTAGCATTTAAATTAGATTTAAATATTAATTTAATCTGATTTAATTAGGCTCCTAGTTGGACTAAGATCATTCTTAATTAGGTTACATTTAATCTAATTTAAATATAATTTAAATTATATTTAAAACTATTTTGACCTAGTCAAACAAGAGGAGTCCCAGTTGGACTGAGACTCTCTCTCTTTCTCTTGCACCTAAGAAAGCCCATGCCCACATATATTTTTTTGAGGTTTACATGAACATTCCCATGCCAATGAGAGGTCCCCATGCCCCACCTATCAGATTATTTGGAATATATTTTGACTTGGTTAAAACTAGAAGGAAGTTAAAAATTGTTTCCTACTTGGAAGAGTCTTCTTTGACTCAAACTCCTTCC
Organism: Cocos nucifera; assembly: GCA_006176705.1. Classification (NCBI taxonomy): domain Eukaryota; kingdom Viridiplantae; phylum Streptophyta; class Magnoliopsida; order Arecales; family Arecaceae; genus Cocos; species Cocos nucifera. The sequence goes on along the minus strand of QRFJ01002784.1, from coordinate 37,543 downwards.
TCCCTTGTGTGCCAACTCTACCCATGTCCCTCTATCTTATTTGGCCATTTCTCTCTTGCTTTTGTGTGTGAGAATCAGTGGTTACACAAAATAATAAGTGGAAGGAGAATCCAAGAGTTGGACACCCCATAGAAGTTTCCCCTTTGACTAGGTTTTGACCTAGTCTTGCAATAAAAAGGGGCACCTCCTTTGAGATGGTAAGAGGATGTGATAAATCCAAAAAAAATTATAAAACATCAGAGGAGAAGGAGGAGAAGGCATGGAGGATTTGTGGTGCCAAGATTCTTGGAGAAGAGCCCTCAATTAAGACATCAAAGGTTGATGTCTTGAAGAGACGAGATAAGAGAAGATTGTCTTCTCTTATTTTTTGTTTTATATTTCTTTTTTACTATTTTATTTATTATTTTATATGATAAAAATTTGAGAGAGAGAGATAATTTGGGTGTGGGGATGAGTGCTCTAAGTTGTTTGAGCATGGTGTTAATTTTTTGGACATGATCTGATCATATCCTGATGAGACAAGGAGAAGAGAGGAAAGGTCTTCTCTTAGGGTTTCTTGGAGAGATCATGTCCTGATGAGAGAAGGAGAAGAGAGAAAAGGTCTTCTTATAGGATTTCTTGGAGAACCTTTCCTCTTCATTTTTTGTGAGAATTTTGGATGATAAAAATTAGAAATATTAGATCTATAAACTTAAGAAAAATTCTAGAGGAGAAGGTCTCCTCTTGTCCTAGCATAGAGATATTTTTAGGACATTAATTGTTGATGTCCTGACCTAGAATTTATTTTTTCATATTTTTATTTTTTGATTTTTGAAAGATCAAAGGGTTGGAATTCTTCCTTGTTCCTCCTCATATTCTTCATCTCTTAGAGCATCCAAGAGATTCGAAGAACATGTATTTGATTAACCATCATGAGGGATCTATGAGAAGCTAGCACTTTGAGTGGATCTTCGTTTGACGAACCTTCGATCTATGTTGTTGGTTCGTCTGGATCATCAATAGAGGTTGGATGCTTGTGCGGCTCCAAAGGCAACAATGGATTCAACCACGGAGTTCTCGACCCATGCAAAGGTAAGAGATCTAATCTCTTGGTGACCTAGATGCGATATTGGGTTAGATCTAGAATTATTCTAGATCTAGGTATTGATATGATCAATATGACTTATGATTAATTTAATTTTATATTTATATTTATATCATAACATGTTATAGATTTTTGATGTAGGGTTTTATAATTTGATTACATACATGTTGTAGATTAAATAGTTTAATTTATGTCTTCCGCTGCTCTATATTTCAAAAAAATTTTGAAATCTACGCATGAAATTCTACATATTTTCAACAGTGGTATCAGAGCATCTAGGTTCTTTTATAACATGATCATGTTTGCATTAGATTAAATTTAAAAATTAAAATTAATTAAAGATCATACATACTGCCATAAGGTTATCCTGTTGTAAGGTTAACCCTTTACGTTGAAAATGTTGCCCTAGTATGTACTGATTTGAATCAAAATCATGAATAATTTAGATTAGATCTTAGAAAATTTATGATTTAATTTTTTAATTTAAATCTAAAATTAAATAGATATTTAATCTATTTTAGATTATTTAGATTAGATCTAAATAATATCATGATTGCACATACTATCATAAGGTTATTCTGCCATAAGGTTTATCCCTTATAGTAAAAAAATTATCCTAGTATGTGCTGATTTGAGAAACCTAAGTCATAAATATGATAAATGAGATCTAAAATAATTTATGATTTATTTTTAGATTTTAAATCTAATTTTAAATGATTTATAATCTGATCCATATGATGTATTTTATGTTTAGATCTAGATCCTCTTATTGCATATGTTGATATGTAATTTTTATTTTGAACCTAGAATGTATATGTATGATATATTTATTTTCTAGAATTTAAATTAAGAATTTATTTTCTACAAAATCCTAGATTCAAAATCCTCGGACATGATCTAAATAACAAAATAAATCAGATCTAAAATCATGTATTGAATATGATTCAATATAAATTATTTATAATTTAAAAATATTTTAAATAATAAAATTAGAAACTAGTTATGAGGTTCCATAAACTCAAACATTGAACTTAATTGAGAATTAAGTGATTATTTAGAATCTAGGTTTCTGATTTGAAGATCCTAAGATAATTTCATAAAACTTGGGTTAAAGGTTAAATGGGTTAATTTTGATCAGGTCATTAATTGGATTTGACCTAGGGTTAGATTAAATATGGACTTAGTTAAGAAATTGATCAAATCTAATTAATAGTTAATTAGGATTAGGTGATTTCTTTTCTATAAATCAATTCAATAGTTGTAGTTGATCAAAGTCCATATATCCAACAAATGGACCTGATCGTGGCTCAGTGGTCGAGTTCGAGTCTTTAGATAGAGCAAATCAAAACTGACAAACCAATTAGTGTCTAAGATAAATCTGGCTTTCTAGATCGATGATTTTTAATTGGCAGCCTACTTACCTGGCCATTTTTGATGGTGTCTAAGGCAAGCCTTAGCAAACCCTCCCATCGATCTCACTTACTTGGCCAATGTAGTTAATCAGATTTCGATTAGGTTGCTTATTGATTCATGCTAACCCATGTCATATAGAAAATCAGTGAGATTGATTTCATTCAGTGAGACTAATATAGGTGCCCATGGACCAAAATTGATCATAATCCTCATCAGTGACTTGTGAAGTCAGTGGGAGGACCTGACTTGGTGAAGTTAGTGGGAGCAAATTGGTCCATATCCTTTCTATCCTTAAATCATTGATAATTTAAATCCTCTAAAATTATTAGGCCCTTAAAATGATGAAGTTACGGAGATAACCGAGTTATAGCCTCCCATTAAGATGTTTGATAATGAGTCTATTAACTCAATAATCATTGAAGGCTCAAAAGCCTGGTGCTTATTGACTAATGAAATTATCGTTCATCATATGACGACTTTGATGTGTCTCTCAAATGGTGGTTAGGTTGGCCAACTAAAGTTGGACTTAATCATTCGTTGGTTAGATGTAGCAAGTATAGTCATGTTAATGGTTGGACCTAACTGAATCCTTACAGTGGAGGCAAAACCTACTGATTAGATTTCTGGAGCAAAATTAAATTACTAAAAATTTTTTAGAAAAATAATTGATTATGAACCTATCCTTAGATGTGCATGGGTTGGCCAACCAAGGTTGGGCTCGTGTGCAGTCTATGTGGATTCTAGTACCTACTAGAAAATTAAAGTAATTTCTCGAATTGATGGTAGAGGCTACCAATTTGAATAAAATTATAGAAGAACCTTTAGACTAAAGTTCAAGTCTTTAGGCTTAATATAATTCATATACTTAGGTCAATGTTCTCTTTTCTCAAATTAAGGCTAAACCTTAATTGCTCCTACCACTGTTAGATAGTGATGACTTATGGGACCCAACATCGATAATTAGTATCGAGAGTTGAATTTAGTTTAGCAGTACGAATAGATTTGTATTGGGGCTACTAAGTTCAGTCAAAATAATTAGTCCAAGTTTAACCCAAATCAGGCATAGTGCTTCTAATTTTAGAAGCAGGATCATAGGAAGAAGAATTGTCTTGCTTCACTTGACCATAATAGGCTGAACGAGAGAAAGAAGCATAAGTTGCTCATTAAAGATGTTTTATGATAACACCTTAAAATTTCTCTATAAATAATTCTAGTATATAGGTTGTTGATGCAGAATCTGATCGTCGCCTGATCTAGCTTGAGTGGAGGTGGACGAGATCACCATCGGAGACCTGCAAAATAAAGTTCCATCTGGAGTCGGTGGGGGGTGGCTCTGATAGGATCCTCCAACGATCAAGTTAGCTCTGGCCAATAGGAATGGAGTGCTCAGGCATGAGTTCGGCAGAGTTTCGAGAAGAAGAGGAGAGCCTAGAGCTTTGCTTATCTGGAGGGTCCTCTTTATAGGCAGAGCTTCATTGATGGTGGTGGCCATACCGCCTGGTAGTGGGCCGTCGGGGGTGCATGGAGTTTGGTATGGAGAGGAAGGCATTATCAGGCGAATAGTGACAGCCATACTGACGGGTCATGGGTCGCATGGGTCTGGTTATGGAGAGAGTGGTGTCACCAATAGTGGTGGCCATGTCGTCCGATTGTGGGTCGCACGGGGCTTGTTATGGAGGGAGAGGTGCCGCCAGACTGGTAGTGCCGACCATACCGCTGAGGTTCGACAGCCGTAGCTCAAGAAAGCAGGCGTTGGTCAGTGGACTCGGGCATATACCAATTCCAAAGTAGTTTGGACTTCTAGAGGAATTCGGCCAAGGGGAAACTCCGAAGGAGTTCGGCTCTCATGGGCATCTGGCTGGAGGAGCGTGGAGGGAGTTCGACTCTCATAGGCATCTGGCTGGAAGCTCGACCGCTGAGGAGTTCAGTCGGTTGATGGAGTTTGACTAAGGCTCGACCACTGGGAGTTCGAAGGAGCTCGGCCGCTGAGGAGTTCGATCAGTTGAAGGGGTTCGGCTTTGGCCCAACTGTTGGGAGTTCGAAGGAGCTCAGCCGCTGAGGAGTTTGTCTGGCTAAAGGGATTTGGCTAAGGTCCGATTGCTAGGAGTCTGAAGAAGCTCGACCGCTGAGGCTCTTCCATGGCTATCGATTGCGTTAAGCTGAGCATCGAACTGGACTTTAGTAGGAGTGGGGTTTATCCCCAAAAATAGTCCCCCCCACTCCAAAGTTCGAAACTCGAAGAAAGGGAGTGCAGAAAAGGTGACTGTCGAAGTCCTCTTCTGGGCTCCGTGCTGGCTCAGGTTGAAGCTTGGGGGAGATCTCTTCTCCAGCCAAAGTTGATGTTGAAGTTGAAGCTCGGGGGAGATCTCATCTCCCATCGAGGTTGAAGTAGATCTCGTCTCTTGCAGGCGAGGTCAGAGGTTGAGCTCCTTGGGGGCGATATTGTCACCAGCAGTCGAGGCTGACTCGGGGGAGATCTCCTCTCCTGCAGCCGAGGTCGACTCAGGAGAGATCCCATTTTCTATAGTTGAGGTTAATACGGGTATTCGGGAGAGATCTTATCACTAGCCGAGGTTGGCTCGGTCGCTCGGGAGAGGTCTGATCTATTAGATATATGTGCCCTAGAAGCCAGAATTGGCTGATACTTGTAATACACTTCTAGGGGCAAAATTATAATTTTGACTAAAATAAATAAAATAGGTTATCACATATGTGTATTTAGTGTCTGTGATACATCCTTTGTGTTAATGGTAATGGTAATTCATATTTTCAAGAGTTGAAAATTTAAGACATGAATAATCATTATTAACTCATAAAATGCTCCCGACCATAGAATCATCACGAGGATGGTGATTGATCTGGAAGGTTGGTGTACAATCGCTTCTCTTTAGTAGATGAGTCTTGAGTCTATGGTGTGGAGACACTGGAGCGAGAGTACAGGTACTCGTTAGAGAATGAGGGCACTGAGCGTGACCACCTCGAGTAGTCATTAGGAAGTCTACCTTCTCGTCAATGACTGACTCGATGCTGCAGTAGTGTGTCTGGTTCTTTGACCTGAGATGCATCGATAGTTCACCTTGAGGGTGTTATAGTTTGACTACACCATTACTCGATCTCCTAGCCATATGGAACCCTGAGGTGTATGTTGGCTATAGCATGTTCATTGTAGGAACTGGATTGCATCAAGATGGAATCTATCTACCTCGGTGGTAGAGGAGCAGCCCTATGATGATCATGAGAATCAAGTCCAGAAGTCCATGGCCATGGCAGAGTGAAATAATAGAAAGAGTTTCTATTTAGGTTTTCACATCGGACTTGAATCGAATGATTACATCATATGACAGAGACTAGGGTTTGACGAGTTCACCTTAACCCTAATCTGATCGGGGCTCAAGATAGAAGAACTTAATCACACAGGTAGCTGCACCAAGAGGTTCGCATTCAGCTCTGATGGGTTGCCACCATATACTGCTAGGTGTCACTGGTGGATTTTGGGAGCAATTAGAATGATTTAGATGATCGATCATTCTAGCTGTTCGAATCAGAAGAGTTCTGATCCATCGAAAGGAGTTTCGATGATGTCGATGATAGAGATCATGACATATCCCATTACCATACAGAACTGAACCTAACTGGGTCACACAAACAAGGGTTTGAATCTGGTGATCATCAATTGAACTGATCCAGTTCAATTGATCTGAATGAGATTCAATTAGGTTCAAGAAAATCGTGCTAGCACTCGATTGAACCTAACGTTCTTCTTTTACTATCATAAATAGTTGTCCTGACTGAGCCAAAGGAGTTTGTGCTCAATCAGAGGCCTTCACTTGGTCTGACTGGAGCCTGTCCAGGTCAGAAAAGGTTGTCTTATTTTGTAAGACAATACCTACCATTTTTGGTCACCTGCCATTTCTCGTCCTTTGACTTTGGTCAAAAGTTGACCTTTGACTGGTCAAATGTTGACCATTGATACTTTGACTTCTGTCCATGTGTCATGCACCTATTGGAGAGCTGGTGGGGGCCTGTCCTCCTACCAGAACCTGGCAAGGAGGAGGGCGCACGCCACCCTTGGCGTGTGCCCAAGCTGGAGGCGCCCAGGAGTCCCTGTTGGATAGGGACTCCATCTCCTTTTTGGATTCGATTAGAGTTCTCCTAAGAACCAACTTTGACTGGTCTTAGGCACCATCTAAGGAGGAATCCAAGGGACTCTATTTCCACCAATCAGATTTAGATCTGATTTCACAAAGGGTTGTGATTGGTTGGGAAGAAGAGGAGTTGGATCACGCTTAGTCTATAAATAAGACCCTGCGCCCAACTCAAAGAGCAATTGAAAATTTCCATGCCCCAAGGCTGCCTCTCCTCTCCTCCTCCATGCCAAAGCATCTTCTCCCTCTCCTCTCCATGTCCAAAAGTGTTTTGGATTCTTGGTTGGTGCAATCCAGATGAGAGAAAGGCGACTGAAAGCTAGAAGGCTGCGCTGCTGCAAAGGACAACTGCTGATCTTCGAAAGGAGTTTTGAAGATCCTCCAGATCAGATCCAGATCTAATTTTTGGAGACGTGATAGAGAAGAAGAGGATCTCTAGATCTAGCTCGAGTGGATATCGGTAGAGGCTAGGCACTTGCGTGGCTAGATCGAGAACCTTCCTCTGCTTATAGGATCATCAATGGATAATAGGATTACCCACTTTAAGGTAAATTAAATTTCATTTAATTTATCTAAATTTATTTTAATTACTAAAATAATAAGAATCAGATCTGAAATATCTCAGATCTAATCTATATTGAAGAAAATTTTTTTTGAAATATATCTCTTGATCCGATCAGATCCGAACGAATCTGGTCCAGGAAATCAAGATTTTCCTTCATGATCTGCAGCTGAGGTTGATGCGGTCGCATGGGAGAGATCTTATCTCTGGGCAAGGTTGTCTCCAATCTTATCTCCGATCGAGGTTGTCTCGATCGCTCGAAAGAGATCTCATCTCTAGCCGAGGTTGACACGGTCACCCAAGAGAGATCCTATCTCTGGCCGTGGCTGTCTCCGATCTTATCTCTGGTCGAGGTTGTCTCGGTTGCTTGGGAGAGATCTCATCTTTAGTCGAGGTTGATGCGGTCGCTCGAGAGAGATCCTATCTTTGATTGAGGTTGTCTCCAATCTTATCTCTGGCTGAGGTTATCTCGATCGCTCGAAAGAGATCTCCTCTCTAGCCGAGGTTGTCTTCGATCGTATCTCTGGCTGAGGTTGCTCGGTCGCTCAGGAGAGATCTCATCTCTAATCGAGGTTGTTCGCGGTTGCTCGGAAGAGATCTTATCTCTAGTTGAGGTTGGCTCAGACACTCGAAAGAGATTTATCTTTGGCAGAGGTTGTCGCAGTTGCTTAAAAGAGATTTTATCTCTAGCCGAGATTGGCTCGGTCACTCAGAAGAGATCTTATCTCTAGCCGAGGTTATCGGCAGTCACTCAAGAGAGATCTTATCTCTGATCGAGGTTGGCTCGATCGCTCAGGATTGAGATCTTATCTCTGGCCGCGGTCCACTCAGAAGAGATCTTATCTCTAGCTGAGGTTGACTCGATCACTCTCAAGAGAGATCTTATCTCTGGCTGAGGTTGGCTCGGGTGCTCGGGAGAGATCTTATCTCTAGCCGAAGGTTGTCTTGCTGGTCGCTCAGGAGGAATCTTATCTCTGGTCGAATTTGCTCGGGTGCTCGAAAGAGATCTTATCTCTAGCCGAGTTGTTGTCGTTGAGGTCACTCGGGAGAGATCTTATCTCTGGCTGAGGTTAGCTCGAGCGCTCGAAAGAAATCTTATCTCTAGTCGAGGTTGACGGGTCGATCGAAAGAGATCTTATCTATAGTCGAGTTTGTCGTGATCGCTCGGGAGAGATCTTATCTCTGACCGAGGTTGGCTCGAGCGCTTGAGAGAGATCTTATCTCTGGCCGAGGTTGGCTTGGTTGATCGAGAGAGATCTTATCTTTGGTCGAGGTTGTCGCGATCGCTCAAGAGAGATCTTATCACTGGTCGACGTTGGCTTAGGCGCTCGGAAGAGATCTTATCTCTCATCGAGGTTGTCGTGGTCACTCAGGAGAGATCTTTTCTCCGATCGAAGTTGGCTCGAGCGCTCGGGAGCGATCTTATCTCTTGTCGAGGTTGACTCGATTGCTCAGAAGAGATCTTATCTCTGGCCAAGGTTGACGTGGTCGCTTAGGAGAGATCTTATCTCTAGTCGAGGTTGTTGCGGTCACTCGGGAGAGATCTTATCTCTGGCGGAGGTTGTCACGGTCGCTTGAAAGAGATCATATCTCTAGCCGAGGTTGGCTCGGACACTCGAGAGAGATCTTATCTCTAGCCGAGGTTGCCACGGTCGCTCGAGAGAGATCTTATCTTTGGTCGAGGTTGTCACGGTCGCTCAAGAGAGATCTTATCCTAGCCGAGGTTGACTCGGTCGCTCAAAAGAGATCTTATCTCTGGCCGAGGTTAACTTTGGCACTCGAAAGAGATCAACCTCGGGTGCTTGGGAGAGATCTTATCTCTGGTGGAGGTTGACTCGATCCGCTCGAGAGAGATCTTATCTCTGGTCGAGGTTGACTAGATCACTCGGGAGAGATCTTATCTCTAGTCGAAGTTGACTCGATCGCTTGGGAGAGATCTTATCTCTATTCGAGGTTAACTCGATCGCTCGGAAGAGATCTTACCTCTGGCCAAGGTTGTTGCGATCGCTCGGGAGAGATCTTATCTCTGGCCGAGGTTGGCTCGATCGCTCGAGAGAGATCTTATCTCTAGCCAAGGTTGGCTCGATCGCTTGGAAGAGATCTTATCTCTGGCCGAGGTTGACTCGATCACTCGGAAAGAAATCTTATCTCTAGCCAAGGTTGACTCGGTTGCTTGGGAGAGATCTTATCTCTAGCCGAGGTTGTTGCAGTCACTCGAAAAGAGATCTCTATCTTTGGCCGAGGTTGGCTCGAGCGCTCGGAAGAGATCTTATCTATAGCTGAGGTTGTCGTAGTCACTCGGGAGAGATCTTATCTCTGGCCGAGGTTGATGTGGTCACTTGGAAGAGATCTTATCTCTGGTCGAGGTTGTCGCAGTCGCTCGGGAGAGATCTTATCTCTAGCTAAGGTTGGCTTGGGTGATCGGGAGAGATCTTATCTCTAGCTGAGGTTGTCACGGTCGCTGTAAGAGATCTTATCTCTGGCCAAGGTTGGCTCGAGCGCTCGAGAGAGATCTTATCTCTAGCCGAGGTTGGCTCGATCGCTCGGAAGAGATCTAATCTCTGGCCGAGGTTGACTCGGTCGCTTAGGAGAGATCTTATCTCTAAGTGAGGTTGTCGCGGTCGCTCGAAAGAAATCTTATCTCTGGTCGAGGTTGGCTCGGATGCTTGGGAAGAGATCTTATCTTTAGTCGAGGTTGTCGTGGTTGCTTGGGAGAGATCTTATCTCTGGTCGAGGTTAATGCGGTCACTCTGGAGAGATCTTATCTCTAGTTGAGGTTATCGTGGTTGCTCAGGAGAGATCTTTATCTCTAGCCGAGGTTGCTCGAGGGAAGAGATCTTATCTCTAGCCAAGGTTGTCGCGGTTGCTCGGAAGAGATCTTATCTCTGGCTAAGGTTGGCTCGAGCGCTCGAAAGAGATCTTATCTCTAGCCAAGGTTGGCTCAATTGCTAGGGAGAGATCTTATCTCTGGTCGAGGTTGACTCGGGCACTCGAAAGAGATCTTATCTTTAGCTAAGGTTGAAGATCTTTGACCTGCTCATGTTACGATGAGGTTCTCCTCTTGTTCCTAATACGGCAACTATTGATTGCTTCTTCCTTATCATCACATAGTTTTTGCACCTAGAAACAATATTATTAAAAGGGAAGAATTTTATTGAAAGAAAGTTACTGACAGCGCATCCCCGAATTCTTTATGTTTTGGGGTCTTGGTAGCGTTGTTCCTCCACATTTTTTTAGGCGATAAGCTTTGGGACAGACGACCTCCTCCATCTCTTGCTAGCCTTCTTAGTTACGAGCAAGATTCTCTTAGCTTTGATGCTGGGAGATGATGAATCGCCAAAGTACCAAGCTCCTTCCAGGGTAACGTTGATGACGCCGTGAGGCGGTCGACCTCTTTGTCATTTCTAGCTACGGCAGTGCCCTTGGATGATCTTCTCCTACTTCGGGCCGGCATCCAAAAAATTTATCCAACCATCCCTTTTTGACGAGCTCCTCAATTTCATCTTGGAGCTGAATGCATTCCTCAGTATCGTGGCCATGGTCACCATGGTAGAGGCAGTACTTCCTTCGATTGTGCTTGTTTGGGAGAGACTGTAATCCTTTTGGTCTTGGTACCTAGTTCTAAACTTCCATGACAATCTGAGTTCGAGGAGCGTTGCGGGGGGCGTAGTCACAGAACTTTTCGGGAGGAGGACTTCTTCTCACCCTTCTGTTGGGGCTTCCTTGGTGGCAAGCTCGAGGAGTTCGGGCCTTGCTTGTGCTGGGGAGGTCGTAAGCACGGCCGAACTTCATTCCATCCTCTTGTGAAATCTATGGAAGAACTTCATGCCCCATTGTTGGGGCTTCCTTGATGATGAGTTTGAGGGGGAGTTCGGTGGCCTCGCTCACGCCGAACTTTATTCCGCCCTCCTGTGAAACCTTCATCAGGGCTTCCTTGATGACGAGTACTTGAGGGGGAGTTCGGCCTCGCTCACGTCGAACTTCATTCCATCCTCCTATGAAACCTTCGTCGGGGCTTCCTTGATGACAAGTTCAACGGAGAGTTTGGCCTCGATTGCACTGGGGATGTTGTGAATGCGGCCGAACTTCATCCTACCTCTTATGAAATCTTCTACGGGAGAACTTCATGCCCCTTTATCAGAGCTTCCTTGATGATGAGTTCGAGGGGGAGTTCGGCCTCGCTTGCGCTGGGAATGTCGTGAATGCAGCTGAACTTCATTCCACCTCTTATGAAACCTTCTGTGGGAGAACTTCATGCCTCTTTGTCGGGGCTTTCTTGATGATGAGCTTCAAAGAAAGTTTGGCCTCGCTTGCGCTGGGGTGGTCGTGAGCATGGTCGAACTTCATTACACCTCCTGTGAAACCTTATGTGGAAGAACTTCTGCTCTCTATTTTTTCTTCCTAAGGGCGACTGGTATGCTAGGCCAAATGCTCTTCCTTAAGGCCGGTTCCTGGCATCCACATTGTGGGTATGCTGGCAAAGTCTCTGCCAAAAGCTGTTGCATGGCCTGCATCATCTCGGTAAGGGCACGAACCTACTAGACCAGTAGGTTGAACTACTCCACATCCACCGTGGCTATAGGTGGAACCTAGATTATCGAGACTGAAGTGGGGATAGATGGATCTGCATGCGATCAGGCCATGGAGGCTGTCGATCATTGGGTCGAACCTCTCTTGGGAGGCATTTTCTTATAGAAAAGAACTCTAGAGAGGAAGAAGAGAGATCACCAGAGAGGGAAGAGAGAAATCATCGTCGAGCACTCCTTTAAGAATAAGAAAACCTCAGAGGTTTGGAGGGCCCTCCTTCTAGCACCAATCTGTTGACGTAGAATCTAGTCATCATCGGATCTAGCTAGAGCGAAGGTGGACGAGGTCGCTGTTGGAGACCTACAAAATAAAATCCCATTCGGAGCCAATGGGGGGTGGCTCCGACAAGACCCTCCGACGATCAAGTCAGCTCTGGCCAATAGGAATGGAGTGCTCAAGCACGAGTTTGACAGAGTTTTGAGAAGAAGAGGAGAGCTTAGAGCTTAGCGTATCTGGAGGGTCCTCTTTATAGGAAGAGCTTGGTTGATCATGGCAGCCATACCGTCTGGTAGCAGGCCATTAGGGGTGCATGGAGTTCGGTACGGAGAGAAAGGCATCGTTAGATGGATAGTGACAGCCATACTGGTGGGTCATGGGTTGCATGGGGTTGGTTACGGAGAGACTGGTATCACCAATAGTAGTGGCCATGTCGTCCAATTGCAGACCGCACGAGGCTTGTTACAGAGGAAGAGGTGCCGCCAGACTGGTAGTGGTGGCCATACCATCGAGGTTCAACAACCGTAGCTCAAGAAAGTAGGTGTTGGTTAGTGGACTTGGACATATACCAATTTCAAAGGAGTTTGGACTTCTAGAGAAGTTTGGCTAAAGGAAAGTTTGGAAGGAGTTTGGCTCTCATAGACGTTTGGCTGGAGAAGCGCGGAGAGAGTTTGGCTCTCGTAGGAGTCTGGTTGGAAGCTCGACCGTTGGGGAGTTCGGCTGGTTGAAGGAGTTCGGCTAAGATCCGACCGTTGGAAGTTCGAAGGAGCTCGATCGCTAAGGAGTTCGGTCGGCTGAAGGGGTTCGGCTTAGGCCCGATTGCTGGGAGTCTGAAGGAGCTTGATCGTTGAGGAGTTCGGCTGGCTGAAGGGGTTCGACTAAGGCCCGACCGTTGAGAGTCTGAAGGAGCTCGATCGCTAAGGCTCTTCCATGGCTACCGGTTGCGATAAGCTGAGCATCGAACTGGACTTCAGTAGGAGCGGGGTTTATCCCCAACATAGGTATTAGACGTCGGTAGTCTTATGTAATTTATTGCAAAGACTACAAGTAAGTGAGATATTTAAAAATGGTGAGAAATACCTAAACGTTGGGGATGAAAGTCTTGTTCCAATCCTAGCTTTAGGATTTGTCAAGCTTATTTTCAATAGATGTCATTTTGAGTGATTGTCACTATTATCCATCTTTTATGATAAATATGATCTCTAATGGCCTTTTGATTTGAGATGGTTATCATTTATCAATAAAAAAGATTGCTATGATATTATTATGAATAATGTTACAGTAATACATGGATAATAAAGAAATCATATTTAATATTTATACAGCCTATTAAGTGTAATGTATATACACAAGTTAGATTATGTCATGGATATCTATCTTTAACATTATAGGCTTAGTCATCTTGACTAGAATAGGATAAATGGGTTAGCTTGATAGGAAAATCTCGACATCAATGATTGTGAATCATTGATAGCCTGTGAATCTTGTCTTCTTGAAAAAATAATAAAATCATATTTTACTGGAAAAGGTGAAGGAGCCGATAAAGTTCTAAGTCTCAAACATAGTGATGTATGTGGATTTATGAACTTAAGTACCAAAGGAAGATACTAATATTTCATTATAGACGACCTATCTGAGCATGGATGCATTTGGCCTGAATTATTTAAATTGTTCAAATGATTTAATAATGAAATAAAAAAATAAACTAAAAAGATATTAGAACTCTTCGATCGGATCGAGGAGGCAAATACTTATTCAGTAAGTTTTTGATATATCTAGGAGAAAATTAGATTCTCTCTCAAGTAAATTTTTTTCAGAACATAGTGTATCTGAAAGAAGAAATTGAACTTTGTTAGACATGGTTCAATCCACTATAGGGTTCACTTGTCTGCCTATTTCAGGGTTGTGCTCTTGTGGCTACTAGTTTTACTCTAATAAAGGTTTTGAGTAAATCTATCATATAGATTCCATATAGAATATGGATTGGGCATAGACCTAGACTCTCTTACTTTTGGATTTGGAGTTGATCAGTCTATGTTATATATTTGCACATAGATAAACTTGGATCCTAGTCCAATAAGTATTTAAGGGTTATTAATTCTACTATGCTAAAGAACATAAGATGTTCATCAGCAGTAGGGCATTCCTTTTGGAATGGAGTTTCTTAGAGAAGAAACTAATGTCTATCAAGTTGAACTTGAAAAAGTTTGACTAGTAGAAAACAACCGACGTAATCTAGTAAACCTACAGAATTGGATTTGATCAGCTCAAATCTGAAGCCCATTAAAGTGTCATCTTTATGAAGATCTAGAACAATTTTACGTTTAGCTAAATAGATACTTTAGTATCCAGGTCCGAGATGGCGATCCTATTGAGCTCGATGAGAACAACAAAGATCCGATCACCTATAGGGATACAATGTAGTGATCTGACTCTGAGAAGTGGCTTGGAGCCACATGATCCAAATTAAAGTCCATGAAAATCAATAGTGTATGGACACTAAATGATTCACCTGAAGGGATAAAATCCATTAGGTGTGAATGAATTTTCAAAAGGATCAGAGTAGCACAGATGGGAGGGTAAAGACCTTAAAGCCCATTTGGCTATTACCTCATAATTAGAACATACATTTTGAACATTTGCCTTTGTTATGAACAAAGATAAATCTTGCATTTGTAATTGGGCAAAATATTCTATAGTATTATTCCTTGCATTGTCTGTGGATGAAATTCTCTTAATTGAGAATGACATCCCAGCATTGCGAGGAATAAAGATTTAGTTGTCATCTTATTTCTCCATGTACGAGACTAGACATGGTATACTCACTAGAGATAGTGAGCAGATACCAGTCTGATCCAAGTAAGAGCCATTAGAAGATTGTATAGACAAACCTTATGTATTTGGATAACACTAAGATCCAGTGACTCAAATATGAAAGTACCGACTTAAAATATGTGGATGTTTTAATTTCAGTCAGAACAAGATGACAATAAGAGAATGTTGGCTCATACCCTAATTATAGAAGCAATCTTCTATAAAGATTCTAAGCAGGATACTTTAGCCTATTCAGTAAGTAATGTAGAGACATCATGGCATATGATGTTGTCATGTAAGTTGTATAGTTGCTGAGGTTCATTAGCAGGATGGAAGTGGCACCCTCCACAGATGGTCTAGTCCTATCATAGCTCTGGAGCCATAGCTCAGGCTAAAGAATTGAAGGACCAGCATATTCTGCATTGCTATCATCTTAGATATTAGATTTGGATGACGTCAACTTTTAGAAGATCTATGGAAAAGGAGAACTTGACCGACCCATTTGCTAAGGCCTCGAAAATAAGAAATTCTACAAACTCAAGTGGAAGATAGGATATTTGATATCATTCTGATTGGCTTTAGTTAAAGTGGAAGTTATTGGAAAATGTATCCTAAAGCCAATCATCTATGTAGTAGATGATTGGAATTAGTATATGAATTATTTAATAATAATAGTTATTTGGCTTGTTCATCATAAAATTTTTATCTTCCTTAAATGAACTCTTAAATTATGATGAAGTCTTTAGAACCACAATCAATCAATAAAGAAGGATTTATCGAATAGTTCTTAAATTATTCATGACCAAATGATATGTTATTAATAAGGATGGTAACTTATCGAGTGTAGATTGCTGTACGCCATATGCATTGGTTGTCTTCGTAACCAAGTGATGTGGAGACACTGGTATGGCATTCAGATAAGATATTGGAGTACATCTACACTGAACATGACCAATGTAGCACTCTACTGTCAAGAGTAGCCAGCTAAGGCCAATGGGTATAAGTGTCCCTCTGATCTGAGATCACCACGGTGACTTACAAGCAGCTCACTATACTTAGGTGCCAGACTGCCTATATTTTTAATATAGGTTCGAAAGATTTTTGGGTATAGTCAAGTACTTATAAAGTCAGTGTGTGAGTCAAGATAAGATTGACCACTCCTAATTAATTTTAGAAAGAGAATGACTTATTGTGTTTCAATTTAGCAAAACCTAGGCCTAGGTAATTCTTGTGAGGTGTCACGGAATTTGCAAAATTTTGAGACACAATAGAAATGACTTATATGAGTGTTGATAATGTACTCGAAGTCATCTTGAGCATTATTGGTCAAAGGGATGAATTATATGGTAATCATAGGCCAGGGTTCTAAGAATATTGCTTCGCATACATTCGACCTATCCAGATGTCGGAAATTATTGCTAGATGGTAACTTCGATTGGTACATAAATTGATTTCTATACTATCAGTTTAGATTTGAAACTATAGGGTCACACATATTAGAGCCTGTAACCTGATCAAATAATTAATCGATGATTGAGAATCATTTCTAGGTCAAACATTCAATGCGATTGATGTTTGACCAAATGCAAGTGTTGTAGGAGGATCGATTAGCAATTGAATTGCTAGTTGGCTCAATTTGATTAAAAAATTAGGCTAAGATCAAGTCTAATTGAATTAGATTCAATTAGAATTAGTTTGGACTTAATTAGATTAAGTCTAGTTGGTTTATTGGATAAGCCAATTGTAAGAAAGAACAATTCATCATTTGACTAGGACTTGGGTGCACCAAATTGACTTAGCATTTAAATCAAATTTAAATCTTAATTTAATTTGATTTAATTAGATTTTTAGTTAGACTAAGAATACCCTTAATTAGGTTACATTTGATCTAATTTAAATAGAATTTAAATTAGGTTCAAAACTATTTTGACCTAGTCAAACAAGAGGAGTCCCGATTGGACTGGGACTCTCTCTCTTTCTCTTATGCCTAAGAAAGCCCATACCGACATATATTTTTCTGAGGTTTATGTGAAAATTCTCATGCCAATGAGAGGTCCCCACACCCCACCTATCAGATTATTTGGAATCTATTTTGACTTGGTCAAATCTAGAAGGAAGTTGGAAATTGTTTTCTACTTGGAAGAGTCTTCTTTGACCTAAACTCCTCCCTCCCTTGTGCACCAACTCTACCCATGCCCCTCTATCTTATTCAACCCTTTCTGTTAGATATATGTGCCCTAGAAGCCAGAATTGGCTGACACTTGTAATACACTTCTAGGGGCAAAATTGTAATTTTGACTATAATTAATGAAATGGGTTATTTTCTATCACACATGTGTATTTAGTGTCTGTGATACATCCTTTGAGTTAATGGTAATGATAATTCATATTTTCAAGAGTTGAAAATTTAAGACATGAATAATCATTATTAACTCATAAACAGCTCCCGACCATAGGATCATCACGAGGATGGTGATTGATCCGGAAGGTTGGTGTACGATCGCTTCTCTTTAGTAGATGAGTCTTGAGTCTACGGTGTGGAGACACCGGAGCGAGAGTACAGGTACTCGTTAGAGAACGAGGGCACTGAGCGTGACCACCTCGAGTAGTCATTAGGGAGTCTACCTTCTCGTCAATGACTGACTCGATGCTGCAGTAGTGTGTCTGGTTCTTTGACCTGAGATGCATCGGCAGTTCACCTTGAGGGTGTTATAGTTTGACTACACCATTACTCGGTCTCCTAGCCATATGGAACCCTGAGGTGTATGTTGGCTGTATAGCATGTTCATTGTAGGAACTGGATTGCATCAAGATGGGATCTATCTACCTCGGTGGTAGAGGAGCAGCCCTATGATGATCATGAGAATCAAGTCCTGAAGCCCATGGCCATGGCAGAGTGAAATAATAGAAAGAGTTTCTATTTAGATTTTCACATTGGACTCGAATCGAATGATTACATCATATGACAGAGACTAGGGTTTGACGAGTTCACCTTAACCCTAATCTGATCGGGGCTCAAGATAGAAGAACTTAATCACACAGGTAGCTGCACCAAGAGGTTCGCATTCAGCTCTGATGGGTTGCCACCATATACTGCTAGGTGTCACTGGTGGATTTTGGGAGCAATTAGAATGATTTAGATGATCGATCATTCTAGCTGTTCGAATCAGAAGAGTTCTGATCCATCGAAAGGAGTTTCGATGATGTCTATGATAGAGATCATGACATATCCCATTACCATACAGAACTGAACCTAACTGGGTCACACAAACAAGGGTTTGAATCTGGTGATCATCAATTGAACTGATCTAGTTCAATTGATCTGAATGAGATTCAATTAGGTTCAAGGAAATCGTGCTAGCACTCGATTGAACCTAACGTTCTTCTTTTACTATCATAAATAAGTTGTCCTGACTGAGCCAAAGGAGTTTGTGCTCAATCAGAGGCCTTCATATGGTCTGACTGGAGGTTGTCCAAGTCAGAAAAGGTTGTCTTATTTGTAAGACATTACCTGCCATTTTTGGTCACCTGCCATTTCTTGTTCTTTGACTTTGGTCAAAAGTCTACCTTTGACTGGTCAAAAACGTTGACCATTGACCCTTTGACTTTTGACCACATGTCATGCACCTATTGGAGAGCTGGTGGGGGCCTGTCCCCCTGCCAGAACCTGGCAAGGAGAAGGGCGCACGCCAAGGGTGGCGTGAGCCCAAGTAGGAGGCGCCTAGGAGTCCTTGTTGGACAAGGACTCCACCTCCCTTTTTGGATTCCAATTAGAGTTCTACTAAGAATCCAGTTTGACTGGTCTTAGGCGCCCTCTAAGGAGGAATCCAGGGGTCTCTATTCCAACCAATCAGATTTAGATCTGATTTCACAAAGGGTTGTGATTGGTTGAGAGGAAGAAGAGGAGTTGGATCACAAGCTTAGTCTATAAATAAGACCCTGCGCCCAACCCTAATCCTAAGTGAATCAAAGAATTGAAAAGATTTCCCCCACGCCCCAAGGCTGCCTCTCCCCTCCTTCTCCATGCCATACTCTCTTCTCCCCTTGCTCTCCACGTCCAAAAAGTGTTTTGGACTTAGGTTTGGTGCGATTCAGATCAAGGAAAGGCGATCAAAAGCAAGAAGGCTGCGCTGCTGCAAAAGGACGACTGCAGATCTTCAAAAGAGTTTTGAAGATCCTCCAGATCAGATCCAGATCTGATTTTTGGAGGTGTGATAGAGAAGAAGAGGATCTCCAGATCCAACCCGAGTGGATACCGGTAGAGGCCAGGCGCTTGCGTGGCTAAGATCCAGAACCTTCCGCTGCAATCAGGATCATCTACAGGGTAATAGGATTACCCAAATCAGGTAAATTAAATTTGATTTAATTTATCTTATTTTATTTTATTTATTAAAATAATAAGAATCAGATCTGAAATATATCAAGATCTGATTAAGATCAAGAGAAAAATTTTTGAAATATATCTCTTGATCTAATCAGATCTGGAACGAACCTGGACCGGGAAATCAGGATTTCCCTTCAAACTGGTATCAGAGCCATGGTTCTAAAATTGTTTAGATCTGATTTTAATTTTATTTTAATTAAAAATAAAGTGATTTCAGATGTCACATGAGATGTGATCAGATCTGAAATCAGAAAAAATTAAAATTAAATGATTTGGATCTAAGAACATGAAGATATGCATGACTAGTTCTAGAATAGAATAGTTCTATAGAATAGTTTTGCATGTCTTTGATTTAATCTGATTAAATCATATTTTAGATCTTCTTATTTACTATTTTTCTGATATTATAAGTGTTATAATAACATCTGATAAACAGCAAATAAAAATTATTTAATTTTAAATATCATATGAGATATGATTAGATGCATGTCTAGACTAGTTGTAGAATAGTTCTACATAATTGTCTAGATTAGAATTTATTTTGATTAGATCAATTTAAATCTAATTTTTTAGATTATTATGAGATAATTTAGATCTGAAAACATGCATGATTATGATACATGAGATGTATGCAAAATATGCCATGATTAGATCTAAATTTGTATATGAGATATATGATATAGATCTATAACTGTTTTGTAGTATTTACATGTTCCTGATTAAGGCGTTCCTCTTGGCCGTCCGGTCATAAGAACGAAGAAGGGTTTAAAGGCCCTCTCTTCCCATTCGATGGGGTGTTCTTATGACGTGTAGGGGTGCTGCGTGTTCGTCCTTAATCAGAAACCCAAAACTTACTTTCTGCAAAACCCTAGATCCTGAAACCCTAGGATTTATTGTGCATATTTTGTTTATGAACCCAACTTAATTAAGAATTAAGTTTATGGAATATTAATTAGGTCTAAAATTGAGAATTTCAGATCTAAGACATATTCATAATACTGGGTTCGGGCTTGGGTAGCTCAATTAGGTCTAAGCGGTTGATCAAACCGAATCAAGAGTTGGTTAGATGGGATCAACAATGCTTAAATTGACCAGCCTAATAGGATTAAGTCTGGGTCAAGATCGAGTCACGATCAAGCAAGACCTAATTAGGCTCAGAGGTTAGAGTCTGGATTGTAGGCTAACCCAATTGGTTCTGACTCAACAATTTGGTGTCTAAGGTAAGTTTGGCACAGACGACCGACTGGTTTTTAATTGGAAGCTACTCGACCTGAATGCGTTCTTGTGCGAGTTAACGGCATATTCCTTCCACCGGTCTCACTTACCTGGCCATATCTGTTGACACAGTTCTGATCTGAGGTGGTCAATAATCCGAGCTGACCCATGCCACTAGGTTAGTCATAATTGTTATGACTAAGCCAAGTCTAGTTTAATGAGACCTGAATCAATTCTCCCTAAGAAAAGATTAAGTCCTGAGGTCTTCCACCATTGTAGACGTGCGGGCCCTTCCCGGGGTTGATTGTTCTCGGCTGGATACAGTGGCTCAGTTGCACCGGGAAGACGCAACCATGTCTATTAGGCATTGGATGCTATGGGCTGGAGGATGAGTTGGGCTCAATATTTCCGGATACGGTGAGAGACCCAATTAGGAACCCAGTCTATGCAAATGGTGGGTCTGACTTAACTAAGGAGTGGATCAATATTCCGGATACGGTGAGATTCATGAATTAGAGACCAAGTTTGGGTGCACCATGATTAGAGAATCATTGAACAAGAGTTGTTCACTCATTGGCTAACCCATCACCAATAACTGTTAGGTGAGGTGATGAGTCAGTTGGTGAGACCGCACCACCCACTAGAAATCATCAATCGCGGAGATTTTCGCATCTCTACAGAGGGAGTGTAGGGATCCGAGAAAATAGTGGGAGCTAATTTGTTTAAAAATAAAATCCCTAAACAAATTGGTCAAGTCAAAATTACAGTATCTAACTAGAATCTTTGACTCTCTACAGGAAAATGTCTGCGTCCAACCCACTGGCACGTATCCTAGACACACATAGACTGACTGGACCCAATTATAAAGATTGGCTCAGGAACTACAAAATTGTTTTGGGTTCAGAGAAGTTAACACATGTTTTGGACCAGGACCCTCCCACCTTACCAGCTCGTCCATCCACTGAACAGAGAGCGTCTCTGGAAAAATGGATTGACGAAGACAATAAGGCCAGATACTACATGTTGGGCTCGATGTCTGATGAGCTCCAGCGCCAACATGAAGATATCGGGACTGCTCGCCAAATGTTGGCTCACCTGCAGGAGATGTTTGGTGAACAGAGTCGCGCAGCCAAATATCAAGTCACGAAATGACTTTTTAAGGCTAAGATGCGTGATGGGCAGTCAGTCCAAGATCACTGTCTGACAATGATCAAGGACATGGAAGAGCTTGAGAAGCTCGGTGTGAAGTTGGACTTGGATCTGCAGAACGATATTATTCTGCAATCCTTGACTGATGCATATGGGCAATTCATCATGAATTACCACATGCATAAACTTCAAAATTCCTTGGCCGAGTTGATGAATATGCTGGTTACCGCTGAGCTTTCTATGAAAGGTTCTAAAGGCTCAGTTCTTGCTATGGAACGGACTTCTTCCAAAAGAAAGTCTTATGGAAAGAAAAAGAAGTCTGTGAAAAAGCAAAAGGTAGAAGGATCAAAGAAGAAGAAGGCAGAACCGAAGAAGAAGGTCGATGGCAAAGGAAAGTGTTTCCATTGCAACAGCGACGGCCATTGGAAGCGGAACTGCCCTACTTACCTGGCCACCCTAAAGAACAAGAAGGAAGGTCCTTCTGGAGGTATGCTCGTTATTGAGTCTAACCTTACGGTTTCTTCTGCATCCAGTTGGGTGCTTGACTCTGGTTCTAGTGCTCATCTGTGCACTTCTATGCAGGGTCTTGAGGATAGCAGGAGGCTGAGGGATGGAGACATGATCCTACGCGTCGGTAATGGAGCAAGAGTTGCTGCAGTAGCCGTGGGAACATACCCTCTTGCGATTACCATCTGGTTTAGACTTAGTTTTAAAAGACTGTTATTATGTGCCTGCAGCTAGCAGGAATTTGATTTCTGTTTCATGCTTAGCACAAGAAGGTTATGTGATCACCTTCTTTAAGGACCATTGTAACATTCTTTATGAAAGAAATAAAATTGCAAATGGTTTCCTTGTTAATGGTCTTTATCAGTTGCATATTGATGTACCTGTTTTAACTATCGAGCAAAACGTGAATGCCAAACGACCTAGGGATAGTCCAAACGACAGATATCTATGGCACCTGAGATTAGGTCATATAGCAGAAGATAGGATTAACAAATTGGAGAAAAATGGGCTATTGAGTCCATTGACTTTTGAGTCATATCCAACTTGTGAATCTTGTCTTCAAGGCAAAATGACTAAACTCCCTTTTGTTGGACATGGGGAGAGGGCCACAGATCTCCTTGCCCTAGTACATACTGATGTGTGCGGCCCATTCGATGTGCCGGCTAGAGGCAATTTTGTCTACTTCATTACCTTTACCGATGATCTGTCTAGGTATGGGTATGTGTATCTTATGAGACACAAGTCTGAAGCTTTTGAAAAGTTCAAAGAATTCAGACATGAAGTAGAAAAACAAACTGGAAAACCCATTAAGGTTCTTCGATCAGATCGAGGAGGTGAATACCTTAGCCGGGAATTCCTAGACTATCTTAAGGAAAATGGCATAGTCTCTCAATGGACTCCACCAGGAACACCTCAACTCAATGGGGTTTCAGAACGGAGAAATCGGACTCTATTGGATATGGTTCGATCCATGATGAGCTTCACAGACCTCCCAGATTTTCTTTGGGGACATTCATTATTAACTTCAATCTATTTACTGAATAGGGTTCCCTCTAAAACCGTTCCTACCACACCGTATGAGATATGGCACGGTAAGAAACCAAGTCTGAGTCATCTCAGAATTTGGGGTTGTCCGACTTATGTCAAAAGACAACAAGCGGACAAGTTAGAGTTTAGGTCCTTTAGAGCTCGATTCATAGGATATCCTAAAGAGTCATTAGGATACTATTTCTACATTCCTGAAGACCACAATGTGATTGTGAGTCGACATGCCATATTTCTTGAAAAACAGTTTATTCAAGATAGTGGCATTGGAAAGCAGATTAAGCTTGATGAGAAAGTCTCACAAGCAGAAAGAGCTAAGGACCAAGTGGAACCAAATCAGGTTGAGCCAATAAGAACACTACCTCCTCCACCTCGTAGATGGTTGTCTAAGGAATTCTCCATGAAAGACCTAGGTGAAGCATCCTTTATTCTAGGAATTAAGGTCTATAGGGATAGACCGAATAGGATGCTAGGACTTTCACAGAAGATGTACATAGAGGAAGTACTAAAGAGGTTTAGTATGGAAAACTCTAAGAGGGGATTAATACCCTTCAGACATGGTATTCATCTTTCCAAGAAGATGTGCCCCAGCACACCTGAGGAAATAGAACGCATGAGCAAGATCCCTTATGCTTCTGCAATAGGGAGCCTCATGTATGCCATGATATGTACACGACCTGATATAGCCCATGCTGTGAGTGTCACAAGCAGATATCAGTCAAATCCAGGTGAAGAACACTGGACTTCTGTGAAATGTATCCTTAAGTACTTGAGAAGAACTAAGGATATGATGTTGGTCTTTGGTAACGGAGAACTCCTGGTCCAGGGATACACAGACTCGGACTTCATGTCCGATATAGATGATCGAAAGTCGACATCTGGCAGACTGTTTGTGCTGGAAGAGTTCCAAGCAAACGGTGATACCATCTCATCCGCGATTACCTTGAGAAAGGTTACGTTGAGGTTAAGAGAGTCAACTCCATAGATAATGTGGCAGACCCACTTACAAAGCCGTTGGGCCAACAGAAGATCGAAGCCCACCTTGAGAAGATGGGACTTAGACTTGTAGCCAATTGGCTTTAGGACAAGTGGGAGATTGTTAGATATATGTGCCCTAGAAGCCAGAATTGGCTGACACTTGTAATACACTTCTAGGGGCAAAATTGTAATTTTGACTATAATTAATGAAATGGGTTATTTTCTATCACACATGTGTATTTAGTGTCTGTGATACATCCTTTGAGTTAATGGTAATGATAATTCATATTTTCAAGAGTTGAAAATTTAAGACATGAATAATCATTATTAACTCATAAACAGCTCCCGACCATAGGATCATCACGAGGATGGTGATTGATCCGGAAGGTTGGTGTACGATCGCTTCTCTTTAGTAGATGAGTCTTGAGTCTACGGTGTGGAGACACCGGAGCGAGAGTACAGGTACTCGTTAGAGAACGAGGGCACTGAGCGTGACCACCTCGAGTAGTCATTAGGGAGTCTACCTTCTCGTCAATGATTGACTCGATGCTGCAGTAGTGTGTCTCATTCTTTGACCTGAGATGCATCGGCAGTTCACCTTGAGGGTGTTATAGTTTGACTACACCATTACTCGGTCTCCTAGCCATATGGAACCCTGAGGTGTATGTTGGCTGTGACATGTTCATTGTAGGAACTGGATTGCATCAAGATGGGATCTATCTACCTCGGTGGTAGAGGAGTAGCCCTATGATGATGATCATGAATCAAGTCCTGAAGCCATCATGGCTGAAGTGAAATGGCCATGGCAGAGTGAAATAATAGAAAGAGTTTCTATTTAGATTTTCACACTGGACTCGAATCGAATGATTACATCATATGACAGAGACTAGGGTTTGACGAGTTCACCTTAACCCTAATCTGATCGGGGCTCAAGATAGAAGAACTGAATCACATAGGTAGCTGCACCAAGAGGTTCGCATTCAGCTCTGATGGGTTGCCACCATATACTGCTAGGTGTGACTGGTGGATTTTGGGAGCAATTAGAATGATTTAGATGATCGATCATTCTAGCTGTTCGAATCAGAAGAGTTCTGATCCATCGAAAGGAGTTTCGATGATGTCTATGATAGAGATCATGACATATCCCATTACCATACAGAACTGAACCTAACTGGGTCACACAAACAAGGGTTTGAGTTTGGTGATCATCAATTGAACTGATCTAGTTCAATTGATCTGAATGAGATTCAATTAGGTTCAAGGAAATCGTGCTAGCACTCGATTGAACCTAACGTTCTTCTTTTACTATCATAAATAAGTTGTCCTGACTGAGCCAAAGGAGTTTGTGCTCAATCAGAGGCCTTCATATGGTCTGACTAGAGGTTGTCCAAGTCAGAATAGGTTGTCTTATTTGTAAGACATTACCTGCCATTTTTGGTCACCTGCCATTTCTTGTTCTTTGACTTTGGTCAAAAGTCTACCTTTGACTGGTCAAACGTTGACCATTGACCCTTTGACTTTTGACCACATGTCATGCACCTATTGGAGAGCTGGTGGGGGCTTGTCCCCCTACCAGAACCTGGCAAGGAGAAGGGCGCACGCCAAGGGTGGCGTGAGCCCAAGTAGGAGGACGCCTAGGAGTCCTTGTTGGACAAGGACTCCACCTCCCTTTAGGATTCCAATTAGAGTTCTACTAAGAATCTAGTTTGACTGGTCTTAGGCGCCCTCTAAGGAGGAATCCAGGGGTCTCTTTTTCAACCAATCAGATTTAGATCTGATTACACAAAGGGTTGTGATTGGTTGAGAGGAAGAAGAGTTGGATCACGCTTAGTCTATAAATAAGACCCTGCGCCCAACCCTAATCCTAAGTGAAGTCAAAGTCTTATTAAAAGAGATTTCCCACATCCAAGGCTGCCTCTCCCCTCCTTCTCCACGCCATACTCTCTTCTCCCCTTGCTCTCCACGTCCAAAAGTGTTTTGGACTTAGTTTGGTGCGATTCAGATCAAGGAAAGGCAATCAAAAGCAAGAAGGCTGCGCTGCTGCAAAAGGACGACTGCAGATCTTCAAAAGAGTTTTGAAGATCCTCCAGATCAGATCCAGATCTGATTTTTGGAGGTGTGATAGAGAAGAAGAGGTTCTCCAGATCCATACTCTCTTCTCCCTTGCTCTCCACGTCCAAAAGTGTTTTGGACTTAGTTTGGTGCGATTCAGATCAAGGAAAGGCAATCAAAAGCAAGAGGCTGCGCTGCTGCAAAAGGACGACTGCAGATCTTCAAAAGAGTTTTGAAGATCCTCCAGATCAGATCCAGATCTGATTTTTGGAGGTGTGATAGAGAAGAAGAGGTTCTCCAGATCCAACCCGAGTGGATACCGGTAGAGGCCAGGCGCTTGCGTGGCTGAGATCCAGAACCTTCCGCTGCAATCAGGATCATCTACAGGGTAATAGGATTACCCAAATTAGGTAAATTAAATTTGATTTAATTTATCTTATTTTATTTTATTTATTAAAATAATAAGAATTAGATCTGAAATTTATCAAGATCTGATTAAGATTAAGAGAAAATTTTTGAAATATATCTCTTGATCTAATCAGATCTGAACGAACCTGGACCGAGAAATCAGGATTTCCCTTCACTTTCTCCCTTGCTTTTGTGCATGAGAATTAGTGGTTACACAAAATAATAAGTGGGAGGGGCGTCCAACTCCCCCTTTGACTAGGCTTTGACCTAGTCTTGCAATAAAAAGGGGCACCTCCTTTGAGATGGTAAGAGACTGTGATAAATCTCAAAAAAATTATGAAAAATTAGAGGATAAGGAGAAGAATGTGTGGAGGTTTTATGGTGCCAAGATTCTTAAAGAAGAGTCCTTAATTAAGACATCAAAGGTTGATGTCTTGAAGAGACAAGGTAAGAGAAGATTGTTTTCTCTTATATTTTTCTTTTATGTTTCTCTCTTCCTATTGTATTTATGATTTTTATATGATAAAAATCTAAGAGAGAGAGAGAGAGAGGATTTAGGTGTGTGGATGAGTGCTCCAAGTTGTTGGTGCATGGTGTTAATTTTTTGGACATGATCTGATCATGTCCTGATGAGAGAAGGAGAAGAGAAGAAAGGTCTTCTCTTAAGATTTCTTGGAGAACCTTTCCTCTTCAATTTTTGTGAGAATTTTATATGATGAAAATTAAAAATATTAGATTTGAAAACTTAAAAAAAATTCTAGGGAGAAGGTCTCCTCTTGTCCTAGCATAGAGATATTTTTAAGATATCAACCATTGATGTCCTAAAGGAGAAGATTTATCTTCTCTTGGAATTTATTTTTTCATGTTCTTATTTTCTAATTTTTGGGAGATCCAAGGGTTGGATTTCTCCCTTATTTTTCCTCATGTTCTTCATCTCTTAGAGTGTCCAAGAGATCCGAAGAATATGTATTTGATTAACCATCAGGAGGGATCTACGAGAAACTAGCACTTTGAGTGGATCTTCGTTCGACGAACCTTCGATCTATGTTGCAAGTTTGTGTGGATCATCTATAGAGGTCGGATGCTTGTGCAACTTCAAAGACAACAACGGATTCAAACATGGAGTTTTTGACCCGTACAAAGGTAAGAGATCTATTCTCTTGGTGACCTAGATGCGATATAGGGTTAGATTTAGAATTGTTCTAGATCTAGGTGTTGATATGATCAATACCACTTGTGATTAATTTAATTTTAGATTTATATTTACATCATAACATATTATAAATCCTTGATGTAGGATTTTGTAATTTGATTACATGCATGTTATAGATTAAATAGTTTAATCTATGTCTTCTGCTGCTCTATATTTCAAAAAAAATTTGAAATCTATGCATGAAATTCTGCATATTTTCCAACACCCACCACCCCCTTTGGCCGTGCCGCACCACCGACCAGCCCTGCTATCGGCCTTCTTTGGCCTTGCGCCCCACCCCACCATCGATTGCCTCTATCGATACCCTTTGGCCCTACTATATTTATTAATTTATATTCTTAAAATTTTTTATTAATTTACCTCTCTAAGCACATATATTATATGATTTATTCCATTATTCATAAATTATTTATTATTATATTCATAAATTAAAATATATTCATAACTTAATGTTATATTTTAAATTATTAAAATTAATATTATTGATAAATTATTTATTATTTTATATTCATAATTTGAAATATATTCATAACTTAATATTATATCTTAAATTACTAAATTTAATATTAATATAAGTACTATATATATCATTTTTTATTTTATTATTTTCAATAATATTTTATTTTAAAAAATTAGTTTCATTTTTTATAAAGTGGTTGTGATGATTTCTGATGGAAAATAGTTAATTCTTATTATGATTTTAGTGATATGAACTCTCTTGTTTTTTCTTCTTCTATAAATATTTTAACAACTCCGAACAGCATGGCGATTTTGGATGGTTAGCAACTGTTTAGTGGGCAACTGTTCGTAGTCAATTTGGTTTAGTTGTAGTGGATACCAAAAGTAACATTGCAATGTATAATTAAATGATGAATCTGAGCCTTCTTTTTACTTTTATTTTTTTTTATTTTTCTAATATTTAAGGTAAGTTCTATCCTAACTAACCTAACGAATACTCCTTAATACTTTTAATTATAGTATCATGATGGCACCGAAATGCCATCTAGCTTTCACCTCCATCCCTCGGTAGACTATGCGGAGCTCCACATCTGAGTCGTAGGTGGAGCATACTCCATCAACTTTCACATCGGCTGCCCAGGAACCACCATCATCTACTCATCCGTCGATTTTTACTCCACCAGCATCTGAGCCTCCATCATTAGCCACATCTCTAGTACATTCTCCATCTACTGATGAGTCTCCATTGATGTCCATGTCACGTGATCCCATGGCCAGTGAATATATATTTTTATTATGTTATTTTTTTATTTATATAGTTGTTGTACACTTCTATATATTTACATAATATATTTTTGTTGTAGGTACATCATCCAGTAGGACATTTTGGGGTCCCACACATATGCCGCATATGTGGACTGCCAGCATCAGGTGATGGTGGAGTACGACATAGAGGGGAGGCCAATAGGAAAGATTACACAAGAGATGCATTCCTTTTTTCGAGTGCTTATGAGGCGGTCCGACATTATTTTGGTAGTACCCATGGATTGGCGATTGATGGATGCTGATGTCAGGGACCGAATGTGAGAGGAGATATGTGTAAGTATATCTTAATTAT
Source organism: Cocos nucifera (assembly GCA_006176705.1). Taxonomy (NCBI): domain Eukaryota; kingdom Viridiplantae; phylum Streptophyta; class Magnoliopsida; order Arecales; family Arecaceae; genus Cocos; species Cocos nucifera. The sequence continues at coordinate 8,196 of QRFJ01002784.1, read as the reverse complement.
ATTTAGGCATTTGGGCCCTTTACACTATGCTTGATTAGAATAATTTCAAAACTAACTTCCGATAACTTTGAGTAGAAGAGGTACGACTTCCTAGATTATGAGAGGGCTCGAGATGCCTGATTGAAAAAGATTGAGAAATTGTACCGAAACTATAAGGTCAACCTCCATAGTAGATGGCTAGAGCACCGACAAGACAATCTAGAGGAGCTTGTTCCTTGGACTCAGGACTATCCTCCGAGTCAGTAGGAGGGAATGGTTAGGCATTGGAAGAGCTAGGAGTTCTAGATCTAATTTCTAACTTTTAAAATTTTCAAAGCACTAACAATTATATTTGAATATTTTTAAATATTTGTTATTTATTTATATACCTTTTAGGCTGCCACTCGTTAGAATCGAAAGAATTGGATAGCTCAAGAGTACACGCACACTCTCGGTCGTGTGTCTATGGCCAGTCATTTACATAGAGAAGTAATGAATTTTAAATCTTAGTTTATAAATTAAATTAATATTTTTTCATATTTCTAATAAACTAATCCATTGTTATAGCTGATGAGAGAGGTGCTGATGCCTACCCATAGTGCTATCTTCCATTCTAGTCATACGAACAAAAAGGGTGTGTTAGTATATGTGCCCTAGAAGCCAGAATTGACTGACACTTGTAATACACTTCTAAGGATAAAATTATAATTTTAACTAAAATTAATAAAATTGATTATTTTTTATCACATATGTATATTTAGTGTCTGTGATACATCCTTTGAGTTAATGATAATGATAACTGATGCGTGCTAATTTATAGCTATGGCAAGTGCACCAGTCGATCAAGTAATAAAGTGAATGAGTAGAGTATCATCCCTAGAGGATTGAAAAATAAGTACTGAAAAGCTCTTTCCTATGCTTTATTTAGAAGATCGATTTATGAGAATAAGAAATTAAAGAACAAAATAAAAAAATAATTAAAATTTTTTAAGAAAATAGAGAGAGTGTAAATTATTAGGATTTTAAACTCAAGAGTAATGGATTACTAAGGCAATCAGTTCACCAACTCAGTCAATACAATATTCAGATTTTTAGATTAATTTTATTTCATGTGACGGTGGAGTCTCCTAATTTATTCACTATCCTTTGGTCCAGGCATAGCAAAACTATCAATATTTATTAATTACCCTTTGGTCCAGGTGTAATTTAAATAAATATTAATGCATTAAGTTTTGTGAAATCCTCTAATTAAAATACGCTGCATCCAAAGCGCACTAAAATTCCCGCATGCATATGAATTCTAATTTGATTCATAATACAAGGTATATAATCAAGAAGCAATAACATAGATGTACTTGGTCCGTAACATCTATGTTCATCAGATCAATTAGAAGATGGCCAGTAATCTAAAAGCATTAAGATCAGATTTATATACTCCTCATGAATAAAATTTAAAAATAAATCATACTAAATATTGCATCAAAAGAGTGGCTACACCTTAGCCTTAGTAAAATAAAATTTAGTTCATGATAACAAATTCAAAAATAGCAAATAAAATAAAAAGTATAGAGAAATTAGACTGTTTGATTGCTGAAATTGATTATCTGTTGCTCTTGGCATGGAGAACTTGGTGAAGAAGAAAATGCTCCTTGATCGATGTCTTGATTGTCAAAAGAAATCAAAAACCCTTTTTTCTTCTCTCACAGATCACTCTTCTCTTTCTACCTTTCTCCTCTATTTTTCTTTTTGTTTTTCTTTTTTTTCTAACTCTCTCCCTTTTTCTCTTTTTCTCTTTTTCTCTGGCTTCCCTCTACGGCAACAGCAGGTATTTATAAGCTAAAAAAAATTGATTCTCCCCAAATTCCTTTAGAAATTAGGTTTAAGACTCCTAAAACAACTCAAATAAGAATCTGGATAATTCTGATCGTTGGATGTTGATCAAATGATCCAAAAATCACTTAAAAACTCCTTAAAATAACCCAAATCAAGTTGGATTTCATGCTAGCCGTTGGATCAACCGTTGGATTGAATCTGGGCCATCCGATCGCATAGAAAGAGGCCTTCTGATCTTTAGTTTACCATCAGGATAAATCTCAGCCATTGGATCTCGATCAGGAGCTGTGGATGCCATTCATCAGCACTTTTTTTTCGGCCATCCGATTAAGTTTCAGTGAAAGGCACCCGTTGGATCAGACAATTTTCAAATTGCCCTCATAGACCATGTGCGAGCTCGATGTTGCATGGACCGCCGCATTCTTCAGTCAATCAGAGTGTGCTTCTTCGTGTGAAATATTTGAAATACCCTCATGTCGGTCCACCATGCACCACAAAAATTGCTGATGTCATCCTGACGTCAGCACTACATCGGTGGGTCGGTCTGCTATTGCGGTCGAATCGGGCCGAACCGTCGAGCTGATTTTCTGAACCGATTTGAACCAAACCATTTTTTTTTTTTTTGAAATTCAATTTCGGGCTCGTTTGAAGTCCGTTTTGCCTGAAATTTATTTCATCTGAACCAGAAAAATAAGATCTTCATATTGGTGGCCTTCTTTCCTACATAAGATTAATAAAAATATCAATTTCTAAAGAAATAGATTAATTTATTTTATAATTTAATATTTTTATTAGTATATTTTTACCACTTATCACACCCCCCAACTTAGTCATTGCTAGTCCCTTAGCAATGTTTTATTTAATACCATGTCTCAATAAGACTATCCATCACAAAGATAAAATCTAGGATTAAAGGTCAAAAAGTTTAGAAAATACTGCTAACTAAGCATTGAGCTTCAGAAGCAAATTTTTCAGTCAATACAATTAAAAACTTTCTTAGAGTACATCAAAGATCTATAGCACTTGTGTTCATGATGACTAACTTTAGCATTTCAGTATTAAATTAAAAGAACAAAAGTATCCTCTCTTATCACCTATTTTGGTCAATTTTCTATACATTCTCAATTTTATACTCATGAATTAAGGTAGCTTTCACACTGCCCTTTTCTTTTTTTTTTTTTTATGCTGAGCATCCTGGCCTTTCCTTCACCATTTTACGTGAATTTTCACACTTGACCTAGGTGCAGAGACCCAGTTACTAGGCTTTGGGCAATCCACATATACTCTATCTTTTGCACTTTATTTTTAGGCAGGTAGCTCTTTCCTTAAATTCAAGTTTCTTTGATTAGAATGTATATTAATTATCAATTTTTAGTGATAATTGAATCCTCAGTTGGCCTTATAATCAATACCTACTTTGCCTTGTTAGTGTGCATGTGCAATCAGAAGTGCTAATAGTCTTTTAATGACCTAAGTAGGCTGCTAAAAGTTGACCAAATAATCTACTTCTTTAACTCGTTACATTCATTAGCAAATAATTCTATCTTTTATCACTTATCCAGTCTATCTTGCTCAAGATTTTCTTCTTGACACATGATTTTTTTTTTTTTAACTTATTCTACATTATCTTAAAGGAGAAAGAAAAATAAAGGGTGCAATAAAGGATAGGAAGGAATACACCTGATTTGGTTCAGTCTGGTTCTTTGGAGCTTTGAAATTTTGCTTGAGCTCTCATTGATTTTTCTGCAAAATTGAAAATACACACCAGAGCAGTAAAAGAGCAACAACAAATTACTAAAAAATAAAAAAAAAAAAAATGATCAAAACTAAAAAGAAAAGAAACAACCTATCTAGTAGTTCTGATTTATAGTCTTCAGCTTGACTTTCTTTGAATTCTAAAGTGGATCAATCTGGTGCCACTTCAATTGGAATACTTTCATGTTTGATTGAGTCCTCTTTCAATTTGACATTGCTCACTTTTATAGTCTCAAACCTATTTTCTACAGAATTCTCATATAATGAATTATCAATAATATCAATTAGAAAACAAGTTTGATTATCATCAAGATGTTTAGTATCTTTGAAAATATTAAAAGTAACTTGTTCATCTTGGATTCTAAGAATTAATTTTTCCTTGTTGAACATCTATTAAAGCTCCTCCAGTAGCTAAAAAGGGTCTCCCTAAAATAAGGGGTACATCATAATCTTCTTTCATATCAAGAACAATAAAATCAATAGGAAAAATAAACTTGTTTACCTTTACCAAGACATCCTCCACTATACCTCTTGGATATTTGATGGATCTATCGGCTAATTGAAGAGTAATAGTGGTAGGCTTTGGTTCTCCTAGACCCAGCTTTCTGAAAATAGAAAAAGGCATGAGATTAATGCTTGCTCCTAAATCACATAAAACTTTATCAAAACTACAATCACCAATAATGCAGGGGATAGTAAAACTCCCTGGATCTTTTAACTTCTATGGTAATTTATTTTGAAGTATTGCTGAGCATTCTTCATTCAAATTTATTCTCTCATGCTCCTTCAGCTTTTTCTTATTTGTTAGGATTTCTTTGAGAAACTTGGCATACCTGGGCATTTGAGTAATAGCATCTACAAAAGGAATATTAATATGTAAATTCTTTAGAATTTTGAAAAAGTTAGAAAATTTCCTTATCTGGATGCTGTATTTATCTCTCTGGGAATGGTAGTGGCGGCACGTAGGGCTTCACATTTGGATCAGCAAATCATATACCTGGAGACCATCCATCTGCTGGTTGTTTTGGTGACTGACGAATTTTAGTTGATGGTTCCTTATTTGTAGTTGGCTCTTCAGTCTCTTTCTTCTGATGTGGCTCCTCCAACTTTGTACCACTTCTTAGGGTGATAGCATTGACTTGCTCCCTTGGATTGGTCTCCGTGTTGCTGGGCAAGGATCCTTGAGGTCTCTCGGAGATTATCTTAGCCATTTGACCTATTTGCATCTCCAAGTTTCGAATTGCTGCTGTTTGGTCCTGCCTAAGTTTGGCTTCTAAATTTTTTATAGTTGCTTCTTGGTTTTGCATAAATTTGACCATCAGCTCTTCCATGTTGGACTTCTTTTTAGGTACTTGGAATCCTGGGGGTGGCTGTTGTGCTGCATTTTGATTGCTCCATGAGAAATTTGGGTGCTGCCTCCACCCTTGATTGTATGTGTTGGAGTAGGGATTATTTTATTATGGTCTGAAAAAATTACCAATATAATTAGCTGTATCAGTTATTTTAGCAAAAGGATTATCTATCTGGCAATTGCTCGTATCGTGTCCTCCTCCACACAGGTCATAAGTAATGCTCTGAACATGCATAGCTATTCCCTTTAAGTTGTTGACTTCGGCTCTAAGGGCTACAATTTTAGCTAGTAAGGTTGGCACGCAATCTACTCCCTGCACAGCTGCTAGTCTTTTTGGCATCATACGTTCTGTCTGCCATTGATAGCTATTTGATGCCATCTCATCGATCAGATCGAAAGCTTCTTCCTCCATTTTTTGATTAATGGTTCCTCCTGCTGCTGCATCAATCATAGAATGATTAGTAGGAGATAAACCATTATAGAAAGTTTGTACCTGAAGCCATACAGGTAGTTGATGATGTGGACATCTCCTCAGCAATTTCTTGAAATGCTCCCAAGCCTCATATAGTGTCTCCATGTCCATCTGCATAAAAGAAGTGATATCGTTGCGCATCTTGGCAGTCTTGGAAGGTGGAAAGTACTTGGCTAAGAATTTTTGGGCTAGGACATCCCAAGTTGTGATAGAACCTGCAGGAAGAGAATGAAGCCAACTCTTAGCTTTGTCCCATAAAGAGAAAGGAAATAACCTTAATCTAATAGCATCATCCGACACCCCATTAATTTTAAAAGTATTGCAAAGTTCAAGAAAATTAGAAATATGGGCATTCGGATCATCATGCACGTGTCCACTGAATTGGACAGTTGATTGAATCATCTGGATCATCGTCGATTTTATTTCAAAGTTGTTTGCTCGTACTGGCGGTCTCCTGATGCTCGAAGCTGCATCGGCTATAGATGGTGTGATGTAATCATTTAATGGATGATGTACTGGTCGAATAGCTTCATGCTGTCCTTCAGTCGCCATATCCAATCCTAGATTGATGTCGTTAGGATCTTCAGCTACCATGTTTCTCTCTTGTTGTAGTCTTCTAATGGTCCTTTCAATTTTTGGATCTAAAGGTAGTAAGTTACTATGTCCAGTACGTGTCATGCATTGAATAAATTTTTTTTTTAAATAATAAAAATTAAAAATAAATTTCTAAAGTAAAGCTAGGATCAAAATTTTAATATTATTTTAGACACAATCCTCGGCAACGACGCCAAAAACTTGATGCATGCTAATTTATAGCTATGGCAAGTGCACCAGTCGATCAAGTAATAAAGTGAATGAGTAGAGTATCATCCCTAGAGGATTGGAAAATAAGTACTGAAAAGCTCTTTCCTATGCTTTATTTAGAAGATCGATTTATGAGAATAAAAAATTAAAGAATAAAATAAAAAAATAATTAAAATTTTTTTAAGAAAATAGAGAGAGTGTAAATTATTAGGGTTTTAAACTCAAGAGTAATGGATTACTAAGGCAATCGGTTCACCAACTCAGTCAATACAATATTCAAATTTTTAGATTAATTTTATTTCATATGACGGTGGAGTCTCCTAATTTATTCACTACCCTTTGGTCCAGGCATAGCAAAACTATCAATATTTATTAATTACCCTTTGGTCCAGGTGTAATTTAAATAAATATTAATGCATTAAGTTTTGTGAAATCCTCTAATTAAAATACGCTGCGTCCAAAGCGCACTAAAATTTTCGCATGCATATGAATTCTAATTTGATTCATAATACAAGGTATATAATCAAGAAGCAATAACATAGATGTACTTGGTCCGTAACATCTATGTTCATCAGATCAATTAGAAGATGGCCAGTAATCTAAAAGCATTAAGATCAGATTTATATACTCCTCATGAATAAAATTTAAAAATAATCATACTGAATATTGCATCAAAAGAGTGGCTACACCTTAGCCTTAGTAAAATAAAATTTAGTTCATAATAACAAATTCAAAAATAGTGAATAAAATAAAAAGCATAGAGAAATTAGACTGTTTGATTGCTGAAATTGATTATCTGTTGCTCTTGGCATGGAGAACTTGGTGAAGAAGAAAATGCTCCTTGATCGATGTCTTGATTATCAAAAGAAATCAAAAATCCTTTTTTTTTCTCTCGCAGATCACTCTTCTCTTTCTACCTTTCTCCTCTCTTTTTCTTTTTATTTTTCTTTTTTTTCTAACTCTCTCCCTTTTTCTCTTTTTCTCTTTTTCTCTGACTTCCCTGACTTCTCTCTACGGCAACAGCAGGTATTTATAAGCTAAAAAGAATTGATTCTCCCCAAATTCCTTTAGAAATTATGTTTAAGACTTCCAAAACAACTCAAACAAGATTCTGGGTAATTCTGATCATTGGATATTGATCAAACGGTCCAAAAATTACTTAAAAATCTCTTAAAATAACCCAGATCAAGTCAAATTTTATGCTAGCCATTGGATCAACCGTTGGACTGAATTTGGGCCGTTTGATCATGTAGAAAGAGGCCTTCTGATCTTTAGTTTACCATCGAGATGAATTTCAGCCGTTGGATCTCGATCGAGAGCTACGGATGCCGTTCATCAGTGCTTTCTTTTCGGCCGTCCGATCAAGTTTCAGCGAAAGGCGTCCGTTGGATCAGACAAAATTTCCAAATTGCCCTCTGTAAACCATGCGCGAGCCCGATGTTGCATGAACTATCGCATTCTTCAGTCAATCAGAGCACGCTTCTTCATGTGAAATGCTCGAAATACCCTTATGTCAGTCCACCGTGCGCCGCAAAAAATGCTGACGTCATCCTGACGTCAGCGCTGCATCGGTAGATCGGTATGCTGTTGCAGTCAAACTAGGCCGAACCGCTGAGCTAATTTTCTGAACCGATTTGAACCGAACTAGATTTTTTTTTTTTCTGAAATTCAATTCCGAGCTCGTTTGAAGTCCTGTTTTGTCTAAAATTTATTTTCTGAATCAGAATAAAAAAAATAAGATCTTCATTGGTATTGGTGGCCTTCTTTCCTATATAAGATTAATAAAAATATTCAATTTTTAATAAAATAAGATTAATTTATTTTATAATTTAATACTTTTATTAGTATATTTTTACCACTTATCACCCTCATAACCAATAATGGGCGATAATTTATTGGGGCGAGGTTCGCCGAGTTCTGTGAAGAGGTAAACATATCCTACCGCTTCATATCGGTGGCTCACCTGCAGACCAATAGGAAAGCTGAGGTGACCAATCAGATC